>VWPU01010545.1:0-80374 GCA_013398955.1 Callaeas wilsoni
CGGCGCCGCGATGGTGCGCCGGCGCCCTTCGCTGGCTGAAGCCGCCGCGAAGCCGCTGCCCGGCCCCGGCGCTCCCCTCGGGGGACGCTCCCCCGCCAGCACCGGCGGAGAGGGGGCGGTGGGAGGGATGACGTAGTGGGGCGTGGGGCAGGGGCGAGGCCGGGCGGCGGGGCCGGGAGCCCCCTCCGGGCCCCCCGAGGGCGCGGCTCCGCCAGGAGGGTGCGGGCGGGACCCCCCCATCCCTGCCGGAGTGCCGGGCGGGCCGGGGGAGCGGCGGGGCGAGCGGGTGGAGAGGGATGATGTCATCCCTTTTTCCTGGGGAGGGCGGGGCCTGTCCGCGGGAGGAGGTGGGCGCGACGCCGCGGCTCCCCCAGGAGCGGGCGAGGAGGGGGATGCGCACGGTGCCAGCCTCTCACGGTGCCGAACTCGCGCGTCTGAACCAGCGCTGCCCCGGGCTGGGCTGGGTGGGCGCCGTGCCCGCGGCGGGGGGCCATCGCTCCGTGCCGCAGCAGCGGGTCGTGGGGCAGGTACCGGGGGAAGGCACCCCAGCCCCGGGCGGGAGTCCCCGGGAGTCGCCGGCATGGGTCTCAATCCCGGTCGGGGGTCCCCGAGACTCCCCGGCGTGGGTCCCAACCCCGGCGGGGGTCCCCCGTAGCCCCTGCCAACCCGGCCGTCGCTCCCGCTGCAGGGCGCGGAGCGGAGCGCAACTTTGGCACCGGCACAGCCACAGCCGGCGCAGTGACGTACTGGGCAAAGAGCACTTGATGAGAGCCGCGGCTGCAGCTCTTCCTCGGGAGCCGGGTCCTGCAGGTGCAGGTGGCGGTGCACATGCTCGCTCCAGCACGGCTCGCTGCTGAGAGCAGAGGTTGGCGAGTGGGTGGGTGTGCAGGAGCCTTCCGACCGCATCGGGTAGCCCGGCTATGGGGAGTGACGAGCAGCAAAAGCTTCTGATCATCCTGCGGTTCTCAAAATTTGCACATTGAGGTTTGCTGAAGGAACCGAATGGTCTCCAGTGCTCGGTTTCTGTGACCCACTTATTTTTCCCTTACTGGTCAGATAAGCCATAGGGATTAACCATGTAGGCTTAACACACAGGTACCTGAGAAGAAAATTCACCACCTTTCAGAGTAGCAGCCTCATGTTTCCTTTCATCTTCAATCATCATGGATTACCTTTAAATAAGACACAGCTATCTGTATTAGAAATGCAAAGCAGACTTTACAACAACGAAACTTGGAAGTGGGGTGGGGTTTTTTCATCTTCAGTTTTCCCATATTTTTCCATCCACTTACAAAAACAATTAACAATATGTATATCTCTTTAGCTGCATACTTAAAATCTTGAGCTTGGATAACACTTAAGGCTCTAAATGCCCCTAATCACATGGTGCCAGGAGGGCTGAAGGCTTTTGGGATACTTCTACATCAGTCCTGTATTGGGACTGATGCTTTGTCCAATCTGAAAGCGACATGAAGAGACTGCATCTCTGACCGGAAAAAAAAGAAGCAAGAAAATGAAAAGGAGGAGGTTTGATCATGCTGGAGGCTCAAGTGTGCCTGGTTAGATAGCTAGGGCATTACACTACCCTCCTTCAGGCAAATATTAAGCATAGTAGTGCTCATTTTGAAAGTCTTAAGACAAAGGCACAGGCAATGCTGGTTTCTCACTCTGATACTGCTTTGTCTGTACTGGCCTCTTCACACTGCTGAAGCAGTGGGAAGGAGAGCTGAGAAAAGGATGAAAACATGATTCAGGCGTAGCTGAGACCACAGAGAGTGGCCTGCTGGTACTCTCCGGCTTGGTGAGATGCACTGGGAACGTGGGAGGGATGGAGTGCATAAGAGGTGACACAACAGGTGAAGTAAGGTATGAGGTCATGGAGGACACAGTGGTTGAAATGGGAGCTTGAAATGACATGTGGTGGGTGATGGAAAGCCAGCAGGGAAGTCTTTGTGTCTGCAGATTTTATCAGCTATGGAAGTTGATTATTATTACCACAATATAACAGAAAAACACAGGGAAAAGGGAGCATCACAGAGGATGAAATGAATGAGCCTGCAACAAGGGATTTTGTCACTGTAATGATGAGGTAAGGGAACACTTGTTTTTCAGCAGGGACATTTAAGTGTCAGTAACCTTACTGAAAAGGAAGAGTGACACGTAAAACAGATCAGACCACAGGAGAATCTGTCCTTAAAATCTCTGTTTACAACTCACGGGAGCGTATACCAGGAGACCTTGATGCTCAGTAGGGAGTCCAGTGAAGATATTAACAGGACTGAGGATGCTCATGGCTCTCTAGGCTGCTAACTGGGAGGGCTGCTATAAATTATAGCTTCTGAGGCTTTGTCAGGGAGTGTTGCTTCATTTCTTGAAATTATGGGCTAAATTAATCACTGTTTTAACATAGCGCTAAATTATTTGCACTTATAGGCAGTTCCACCACAGTAAATCTTAATCTTTCATTCTCTAGAACATGCCCTTCCAAGGCTGAGTGAGCAATGGACTCCCCACTCCACGGGTCACAGACCTGGCTGGGATGGAGTGTGCATGGCAGGAGAACAAATGTTTTCAAGGGGGATTGAGACTACAGTTAGCAAGCTGCTTTTCAACAAACTATTGTCACATGGAGGGCAGAATTCCCATAGAAAAATGCTTTGATTCCTGTCAAAGCACCACAGGAGCAAGACTTCAGGACTTGATGATGCTCTAAGTGTGGTTAGCAGTCTTGAGACAGACAAGTGTACCTGCCTGATGGAGCTACTACCATATCAGGAAGGCTATTTGGTTTAGGGTACCTGGTAAATCAGCATATTCTAAGTGAAGCTTTCCTCAAATGTCCAGTTTGCAGGAGAAAAAAGTGTTTCTGGGTTTGCTTGAAATTGATGAAAACTAAATGAAAACCAAACCAAAAGGGGAAGCCTCTGCAAAGTGAAAATCCTGCATTTTGGACAGTCTCATGGACATACTGACGATACAAATTCAAATGCAGGGTTTTCAAGAAGCAGTCTGAGTGCTTCCTGCAACTGTGAGATATATTTCAGCCCTCTGTCCCTTGCAGAGAGACATTGGCCTGTGTCTACCAGAGCAGGCTGCTTTCTGCAGTCAAACACCTGAAAACTCTTGTCCCCACCCTACATCCACCTACCCCCCATTAATTTTTGTGCCTGCAAAGCAGCAGACTCCATGTACTGAGCCTTTATAAATACCTTGGGGAGGCATTTCTCCAGAAAACCCTTCTTTGTGCCCCTTTATATAGATGCATTTGGATTATCTCATGAACTACTCTCATGTTTATTAGCTTCACCTGGGCTTGTCATCAACACTGGTCAAGTACAAACGTTAATCAAATTAGAGGTTCAATCCAGCCAGGCATAAGGTCAAGCTTCTAATTACAAGGTTGGAAAATGGGAATGACTGGGAGTAATTTAATCTTAAAATGTAATTCTATGGCAAATTTAACAACAGGCTCTTTTCTAGTTGCCCTATTATCTTTCACCTTGAGTTTTTAAGGTGTCTCATCCATAAAAAACCAGGAGTCTAATTTGCACCTCTGCTGTGTGGCTTGTCTTGTTTCCTTCCAGCACAAGGGAAGTGTCTCAGGTATGGCTCGCTGTGGTTCTGTTTGAAGTTCAAAACAGTTCCTGCATTCCTGATCCTTTTTTCTGTCACAACTTCTAAACAAGCTGTCCTGTCACACATTGACCAGCCCTTCTTTCCAGCCAGCAGTTCATGAAGGAGTTCCCAAAGCTTTTACTGTCTTTCCTACAATTTGCATTTAGTAACATTAAAAACCATGAGATCTGTAACAGTCCTCTCAGGTTTTCCATGCACAGCTGATTTCCTCTTGGAAAACATAAATGGCTCTCTAACAACAAAGATGACAGACATGATAATGACATATTTTGACCAAGCAGCACTCCCACCATTCAGTGTCAGCTTCTGGGGTTCCTAATTTCACATCCCCCCACTGCTGAAGAATGAGAGATCACACCTCCTACATCCAAGAGTGTGAGGAGAGCAAGAATCACACTAGACAGTGCTGATCTTAATGTCAGCGTTAACAAATCTAATCTGTCCCTAGTTCATCTATCACTGTGCCAACCAGGCATCATTTTGTATGATTAAGTACCCGTGAAATCAAATAGTAAACTGAATTTGTTCCATTGGGTACATTATCTGAACTGGACCTTTGGATACATCATCATTAGTATGATCTTTGACTTGTCGGAAATGCCAGAATACAGATAATAACGGTAAAAATACTGACACTGTACATTAGTGGTTTCCTTGACTCATTACAGCCAGAGAATAAAGTCCATACTTCACTCTGGAAAAATGCAGTGCTTAACACTGAGATGTCACAAGGAAGAAATGGGATTTCTGCTACACAGAAACTAAAGATTTTAGCAGGAAGAGAACTACAAAACACTTCATACACTGTCTTACTGTAATTTTTTTCATTAATAATTTTATTTATGCACTCCTTGGAAGAAGGAAACTATGTAGACTGTTTAGCACCAGATTACGTGCCTAACTGGGTTTTCTTATGTTAGAATTGTGAATAAGTCTGTTACTAAATTAGTAGCTTTGTTGTAGTTGTGTGAGTTTTATTCAGAATGTGATGGCCGTTCCAGGGAAGTCATGCTGTATTAGAAATATGTTGCCACAGACCTTTACCTGCTGGCAAAAAGAGGAGACTGTTCACATCTAACACTTCTAAAGCACCTTCTGAGAGTATGATTTACTCTACTCCAAGAGGAGTTTAAAGCTTTCTTAGTGGCGAGTGTCACTGGCCGTTACTCGTAACTGGGGACACCAGGAGACATCTGCCTTCCCTTGTTTCAGTGCTGCCGCGGCGTGACAGCTTCTCACTGAGCTCCAACGGGCTCCCACCCTCACCGTAAGAGTCCAGCCTGTCTGCCAGAGAAAATAATGGGTCTGAAGGGAATCTGAGAGGAGCACAACTGTTTGAGAGAGAAAGACTGACAAATGCATACCGTGGGAGGCTGTGAGGAAGCTGAGTGATTTTTCACCAAACAATGTTCTTTCAAACAATTGGATTTCAGGTTGTCTGACAGGATAAAACTGCAAAGGTCACCGGTTACAATAGTAAAATATTTAATTCCCTTTTAGGAATTAATATTCAATAGATTATACATTCTAGAGCTGGAAGTCATCTTTCAAGAGAGTGGAAACGTGCTACACAATTATTGTCAGCCGATATAAGCAAGTTTATGAGTGTTATTTGCATTAATGTAGTTGTATGGTGTATTACTGTGCTTTTGGGTTCTAGACCTTGAAAATGCAAAAGTGTAACTTTCAAGAGTTTGGAAGCTGGGTATTGTAATGATACTTTGGAGCAATATAGGGCTTTACAGAGACTTAATTTAATTAGCACATTGCTGCAGTCTGTGCCAAACAGCTAAATAATATGCAGCATTTTAAAATGGAAGTGAAGTTAAATGTGTATCACCTAGACCTCTACCCATACTGAGGGAAGTCAGGGGTTCACCTGTGATGCTGCTGCATGCAAGAATGTGGGATGGGGATTTGGCAACTGGTTTGACTTCCTAACCCAGTCTGAGTTGAGTGTTGCCCTTGGCACAGCCCTTTCCTTCCTGTTCTTCCACCTGCAAAAGGAAAAGGTGGTGGTCCCTTGTAAATGCCTGAAGATCTACAAGGGAAAAGTGGGAGTTATCCTTGTGGTAAGCAGGTGTATCTGTACCCACCTAAAATAGTTACAAGATAGTTATTTATGGGAGCAGACGCTTGAAACAACGGTGACCCACACTTCAAGCACAGGCACATGCAGAACGTGAATGTGAAGCTGTACTATCTTGAGAGGATAACAAGTCCATGAATTCAGCTACAGTTGGCTCTAAAGAAGCTAAAGCTGCTTTGTCAGTTGTGTACACAGTATGTTATGTGTCAGGGAGATGTTGTGCGAGTGAACAGCCCCCTTCTGTCCTTGTGACTGCACTGAGCCCTGGCACTATAGAAATACCCTACTGCACTGCCAGGTTCACCTTGCAGAGTAAACAACACCGGGATCACACAAAAGCAGCTGCACAGGAAGAAATCCGGGGACAAAGGCTGCCTGAATAGGAAGGATGCAGCAAGGCACAAAATGAGTCAGAAGGGACAAATTGTAATGACAAGTCTGAAAGGATGTTAGAAATGGGGGAAGGCCAAAGGAAGGTCTGCTGCTTAGTCGGGAATGAGAAAAAAAAGGAGGTGACACAAAGATTGACAAATTCAGTGGTTTCCAGTCACAATCAAGGTGGTACCCAGAAACTTAGCATGCTTCATTTTAACAGGTGTGCAGAAAAGTCCAAAATCAAGGACAGAAAACCTTTTAGACATTTGAGGAATGTAGATATATTGAAGTCAGCCAGGCCCACTGAGCTCTACGCTGGCAAATTTAAAGCACTGTAGCGGTCTTAAAAGCACTAACAATAATCTTTGACAGCTGCTACAAGAAAAATCTCAGTGGATAAATGTAGTACCTGTCATTAAAAATGAGAAAATTAAGAAAATGGTGACTTTCAGGGGAGTCAAGCTAGGACTGTCACTAAGAAACATTTTAAAGCAAATACAGTTTGTTCCTAAACATGCAGAATACAGTCAGGCAACAAAGACTTTTGACAAATAATCCCATTAAACAGATCTAAGCCCTTCTTTAGGACAAAGAGCCTAGTGCCATAGGTACCTACCTCTACTGCTGCTGGTGACATCATGTCTCTGGGAGGCATGCAAGAGGGTGCCATGCTTTCCCCTTCTGTTCTGAGAAGTTTTTACCCACAAAACACTTAATGCCTGCACGAGTTCATCCCTTTCTGTGGGTGCTGGATTTACTGGGCAAGTGCTAAAAAGATCCTGCATGTTGTTCAATCCCTCCCTACCCTTCGACCGCATCTGGGGGGAAGGTGGTCAGTTAAAACCCTGCTGCATGTTGTTAGGAGATAATTTGCTGCCTACATAGGTAAGGTGGATTCCTGGCAGCTGGATACAATCTAACTGCAGGGATAGTTGCACAATCTGACTGCAAGGATACCATCTATAAGCTGTGTACACTGGGCATCCCTGACCTAGCTGCTGGTATATGGCAAGCATCAGATGTGAGTAAGGCTTTCTAAAAGCTTTTGATTTGGTCCTGCATGACGTTGTTACTTGCTGAACTGAAAAAAAAAAAAAGGAAAAGAAAAAAAGGAAAAGAGGCCAGGCTAAAATCGTTCTGCAGTTTGGTAGGTGCACAAGTGGTTGAAGTATCACTTGTTCAGGGTAATTATCAATGATTCACTGTCAGACCAGGGGAACACTGTAAGTGAGGTCCCACAAGGGTCTGTCTGGGGTCAGTTTTACTCAGTGCCTTCATTAATGACTTGGATAGAGTAACGATTTGTATAGAGAGTAAAATTTGTGGATGACATTGAGGAGGAAAGCTTTGTGAGCACTTTGGCGAACAGGATTAGAATTTAAAACAATCTTGCTACACTGGTGAAATGCTCTGAAATCAATAAGATCAAATTCAATAAAGAATGCAAAGGGCTCCTCTTAAGGGGGAGAAGTCAAATGCAGAGGTGTGAAATGGAGAATAGTGGGCCAGGCAGTGATACTGGAGGCAAGGCTCTAGGTCCTGCAGTCAATCATGAATCGAGGATGAGTCAATGGTATAATGCTGCTGGAAAAACATTCGCCCCCAGAATGACTTCACTGTCCCATCAGCTGAATAAATGTAATTCTGGTGAATATAAGGATAATTACTCTGTGCTACTCAGCACTAATTATTCAGGTTGTGTGCCCAGTTTGGAATACTATAACAAAAAAATATAAAGCAAAATTAACTAGAAAAGAGGAAGAGGAGTGATGAAATTTATTTAATCTAGAAAAAAAGGAAAATAAGAGATGACCTAGTAGCATTCTTCACCTGTGCAAAAGATTCGCAGAGAAAAATCAAGTCGTCTCCATGCCAACAAAAAGATGAGAATTGATTTGCAGCAAGAGTGATGTATGTTAGATCATCATTTTCTCAGTATATCTCAGGATTTGAAGAGGTTTCTTAAAGAATTCCCATTGTCAAAGTTTAGAAGAACAAGACAGGTGAACTTCATTCATGAATGTGCTACAGAGTTGATTCTTCCTCAATGGAGATAGGATGTTTATGTTTTTTCCAACCTTATGTATCTGTGATTTTCGTCTAACAGCTTAAATCACTGGAGATAACATAATTCCTAATAATCTGCAATTATTAGGAATTAGTGCTGCATTAGAATTAATAGAATTATTAGAATTATTAGTGCTGCAATTCCATATTAAAGTGTGTAGTCAATACAATAAAGTGTGAGTCAATTAAATTCTGAGCTTTTGCAAGATAGTGGTGTACAGAACCAAAAAGCTGATATACCGTAATATTTTTTTATGGCACAGCTCCTTCCACTAAAGGGCTCAGTCCTAAGAATCTTCATAAATGTCTTTGTACAATTATCTTCCCTTTACTCTGGGAAAAAAAAGGCTCCTGACATCAGTATAAAATTGAAGGATTGAGCTTCTTTGTGTATTACAGATGTGCACAGCACAGAAACCTTTATCAACCTGGCGATGTGTGTCATTGGCTTTTTTTCACTTCTGTTTGTGGACTGAGTCTGATGCCTTGTAGAGGCTGACCTGGAACAGAGGCTAGACAGAGTGAACGGATAAAGGGTAGGTATTTATTGAAAGGCCTGCACAGGGTACACCTTGGGCAGGGCAGGAGTCTCGCAGAGACTGCACCCAGGATGGACACAGCCACACGTTTTTCGGACAGATATAAGTTTTGTCCGTTTGCATATTAGAGGTTAATTGTCCAATTACAGCTTCAGGCAGTGGAGTCCCATTCTCTTAGTCTGCTCCCCACCCACTCACTTTTGTTTCCATTTCTCGGGGCCTGAGACAGTGAGGTGTCCTTGATTCTCAGGCCTAGAGAGGAATTGTTGTGTCTGACCAAAATGGGAAAAGCAGTAGCTAACACTCTATATGGAGCTCAGAGTTATACACTAAAGAGTTGCAGGATTACAAACTTATGAAAATATAAAAGCTAAAATCCTAAGGCATCAAGTCCATCTAAAACTAAACCTTGATCCCATTCCACGTGTGAAAGGAAGTGCTGTAACAGCTGCTGTTGCACACGTGCAGTGTGTGCCGGCTGCTGCCGTGCAGCACAGCACCGCATCCTGCACACGAGACGGGCCCGCGGGGTGGGTGGGCAGCTTGCCCTGGTGTGCCCCGCTCTGCTCAGGCTGCAGCAGCTGAGGATCTGACCTGCAGCCTCTCTGGAGTACTGTTTTGCAGCTCTGATAATAGCATCATGAAAGGACCCAATTTATTTTTGCCGTGTACACTCTGTTCTAGCATTTTGCCTCCTCTTCTATTCCCAGAATCCTTGATTTGAGAGTACAGGAAATGCTGTAAAATCAAGCAAGATGTCATGAAATGCTGCTTATTCATTCACTGATTGGTTTCTCTTTTTTTCTATTACCAGCACTTTGGGCTTTGGAGACCAGGTAGGTGTACCAAGAGATGTGTGGGGTCTCTGGAGACTGCTGCAGAGATTTGAGATTCCCAGTTGGTTATGCAGAATATTGGGCAAGTCTGTCAGGTCAGCAAGAAGCCTTCTTCTTACCCTAAGTTTAGTTTTTACCCTTTGTTCTCTGCTGGGAATGTTTTGGATGGGAAGAACTAGAGGAGTTTATTGAGGGTAAGTAAAGGAAATGAGAGAAAGGCTTTAATTTAGGGACAGAACCTGAGAGCTGCAAGGTCAATTCTTCTTTGAGGCAGTCTGGGCCATGGCTAGGTGCCTGGCTAAGGGGTCACTCTAGGGTTAGGGGTTTAGGTTCCAGGTTCGGTCAGGGAAAAACACAGAGCTACCTCCTGCTATACAGGAAGCTGCTCAGGGACTGTGCCAGTTTGAGTTGGAATTCAGGTTAGGCCAAGAGGAGAGGAGGAGGAGCAGAGTGATAGTAGATGTGAGGCTGGCAGGCAGCTACCAAAGGAAGCTGAGAGCTGCAAAAGGAATCCTCCCCTGAGGAATTTATTGTCCAGGGCACAGCTAATCTTGAGCCTAAGGTGCTCTGGGAGGGCTGTGGCTGGCCTTTGGGACAGGAGGTGTAGCAGAACCCAGCTTCTTTGGACAAAGCTGACTGGGAAGAAGTAGTAATTTGAGGGCAGCTGGAAAGAGCCCAGAGCTCAGGCTTGAGTTTCTCCTGGCCTCGTGGAGCAGGGTTGAGATTGGGGTAAGGGGGCCATAAGGGCTTTGTGAAGGAGGAACACCCAATCCTTTCTGACCAGAATCCTGTGTTTAGCTCCACAGGGTTCTCTGCAGAAACCTGGGCTCTGCTCCACACCCTTTCTCTAACCCTCACAACAGAAGCTGGCAAAGCGAGCTGAGAGGACATGAGTGAAAAAGACAAACAAGGTGCTGGCCCTTTTTGGAGCCCAGATCTCATCTTGGCTTCCACTTCTCATACCCCCACAGCAAACCACCCTAATCCATTCTGTAGCCTGAGGGTGGTACCTTGAGGCTGCCTTCAACCCTGCCTCTGCATCTTTAGTGTCCCTCTTCCCTTCCTGCACCTTGACCTTCATTCTTACCGTAGTCTCAAAAGTCAAGTCTGGCTAAATGCAAGTGGTAAGTGCTGGTCTAGATGTGCTTATCCAGTCTTCTGATAACCCTTCCAACCCTTATGTCCACTACAATCATATAGTACATAAGAGAGAAGTCATCTGATCTTCAGCTCTGTAAAAGAAAGAGAGCAGCAGCAAGGTGTGCGAGTCTGGTAGCAGCAAGTGTTTGGCTTTAGAGAGCAGTTGGCTCAGTCACCGAACAAAGTGGATTTAATTTTATGAAGAGATTGCCTTTGATGGAGACACAGAACTGTTCACTGGGGGAAAGACTGGATAGTTACATCTGCTCTGAGAAGTGGTTAGAGTATTCCCCATCCAATGCTAGTGCCAGGTGTGCGTTATTGGTAAGTAGTGGAAAGAAGGCTCTGTTTCCTCTATTTTCTCTAACAAGTTGCATTAAGATTAAAACAGAATGAGATGCACATTCAGTATCTCACAAAGCTAAGTTCAGCTGAAGTGCACAGCTTTTATGTTTTCTCTTCTGAAAACAGAGACAGAAACAGAAAAATGGAGCTCCAGGGGTTGAGTATCATTAATGTGTGGCAGCAGAAGGAACAAGCTGGTTAACAAGGAGATTAACACCTAATCACACAGGAGATGGTTATTCTTATTACCCCAGAGAGTATCTTCCCCAGCCTCTACAGCTTCGGCTGAGACCAACAATCCCAGCCTCTCCTCCTTCATGCTGAGGGACACTGAGCCCACACCTCTTGGCTGCAGAAGAGAACTGGTCTCTGGGTGCATCTCAAAAAGCAACTTTTTCATGGATAATACTGTTAGCTTCAGTCATAATGCAGACAACAGAGGCTCCATCATCTTGTTGTACATAGAAGAAAAGTAATAGGATTTCTTCACTTCCCTGATTTATGGAGAAAATGGGAAAACCCTGATTTATTAAAACAAAATAAGTATTTTTCCAAAATAAAGAACTGTAGAACTTCACTCAGCCAAGCGTTTCTCAAGCTACAAGAACACAAAGAAGTAGGAAGAGACTATAAATCAAATAAATTATTTTTTATATCTCTTCTGTGGCTATATCTGTGCCTTCCATCTGCAAGACTCTCCTGTTCAGCTATTCACTTTGCAGAACAGATATAGTTGAAAAGCTGGCTAAATTGAAAAATGTTATACTTCTGTTTAAAAAATTCTTATAAAATCTCTACTTTTTGAATTACCCAGCAACCAGATCAAATATTTAATATAAAGTGCATTTGTTTTGTTGAACTCTGTATCAGTCTAGTGACAAATTATGATGAATATAATTCTTTTTCTTTTGTTCTATGGGGAAGAATTTTTCCCCAAAGACAGATTTTGCTCAGATTGTAATTTGAGCCAGAAATTTGTGTAACATTCAACTACCCGTAATAGACCACTTTCCTGAGAATTGAAGAGAAATGAGTACAAAATCAAGTCAAATAATAATTACACTTCATTGAATTAGTGAAAATGAATTAAATAGAACATTTGATTGTAGGGGAGCAGGATGAGAAGAAAATATACAAAATGTTTCTTTCTTGATAGCAGCACTTTAACCTTTCTGTATCTTCTGGCAGTCAGAGAGAAGATCTGTGATTGATAGGAGAAGAGAGGTCCCTGTGTTCTTTCCTTACACTCTCCCCTTTGTATTTTTTGCAGATCAGCATATTTACTTCCATTGCCTTTTTTTCTTTTCTTTTCAAATCACATTTTTCTTTTCAGTGTAACCACACCTGAAATTTTGGACTTTCACCCACTGAACTCCTCTTGAAATATGTCACCTGGAAGCTCTTCATCCACTGCCAACCCTCAACTTTTCCTTGCTAGATTGCCCAGTTTTCCAAGTCCTAGATCCCTCTAGGGGTTCCAAGACCCCTCTGTTCTTCCTTTGCAGTTCTTGTAGAGTTCATTAGTGGGAAAGCAGGGAAAAATATACACATGACTAGATTGCATCCAAAGCCAGCTTCTCTCTGGAATGACAATAGCCATGTTTATGGAGTGCTGGGGCCAAGCAAACTTTGCTAGAATCTTGCTGCATCTCCTGCACCCACACAAGTGTTCGTGCCTCGAACTAAGAGTTGCTGCCAGGCTCATTGGCTCTGCTGGAGAGCTGTGCAAGGATGGTTATCCTTGTTCAAGAGCTGAGCTGGCTTCTTTCATTTGTAGTACACTATGATGGACAAAGGAGAAATGAGGGATGTGTTGCCTAGACAGCTGAGTTGAACCTGTTGTTGTGAAGGTTAGCCTAGAAGCAGCAGTATTATCTCCATTGTTATCAGCCAAAGATGGGGTGGGATTCTTCTGTTTTCTGAAGTTTCCTAACACCACAGTGATGAGGACTTGGCAGCGTATGTGTGGATGTGAAAGATTTATGTACAGTATCAATAGTTTCTAGGTAGTTAAAAGTCTTACCCTGTGGTATCTGTGTACCCAGATCTCATCTGGGTGTTTGTGCATCACTGAGATCATTTACAGGAAAATCTTCCTTGGGCTTCTTTCCTAGCACCTGTTCTGGCCATGTAATGGTGTTAAAAGCAGGTCCCAAAGTACAATCAGAAAATTACGTCAGCAAAAGACTTGGGAAATAGCAATAATAGAAAGAAAAACACATGTAAGATGAAAAACTGTCCACCAACATGTGCATATTTTGGAAGCAATGAAAAATATGTTTAATTTCAGCCCTCAGGTATTCACAGGACACTAAACTGTAATAGTTCTGTGCATTGTTTATAGTGAGGAGAAGTGGAGAGAAAGAGAGACAACCTCATTTAGTAGTATGGGAGTGTGTAGCTGTGAGTAAACTGTGCTGACAGTCATCTAGCTAGATCAGGATTCGTTTTCCTGAACAGTTTTGGGACAGATTAAATAGGTGAGGCTGCGTACTACAGGGACTGTTGTCTGTTGTGTGGAGAAGACACCATGGACACTTAACACCATAAAACAGGAGAAAGATATCTTCAGATATTGATATAATTATGTGTTCCCTACCTCCAGATATGTTGATTTCCTAAGCCATGAGTTCAAACATGACTGGTAACAAGTTCTGTAGCGATGCCATGGTATGTGGTGTGTCAGCTAGGAGACACTGTCACCAATAAGAATTCTGCTGTTACCAGTCCCAGTGATGATACAAAAGTAAGTCCCAGGTTTTTTATCTACTGTTTAAGCTTGTTTGCTAAAGGTTGTAAAACACCCCTGTAGCTTGAGATACCAGAACTGTGGTACATAGTTTTGCCTCTCCTGGAAGAATGTTTTTACCACCAGCAGTGGCATTATGTTATTTATAAAGCTCTACTTATTTGTGAACTCCTGTATTATTCACAGACCCATGGCAGCCCTGGTTCAGCAGCAGTGAGTCATGGAGGACACACATTTTGTGTTTCATAGTGAAAGCGTGGACAGCCTGGAGCTGGGCAGCCTCTGGTGCCCCAGCTGAACTGCTCTGAAGGAGGGAGATTATACACAACAGGGTAAGACTTCACAGTTGGTCAGTTTAATAGTAAAGCAGATGGATTTTAAAGACTTGAGGACTAATTGTCTTAAGTTTTGGTTCCAAGAGAAATCATGCGAGGCCCTAGGTACTTAGCAACTGGGAATTGAAGTGCCACAGCTGGAGGAGGAAAGGTGCTGAAGTAGGACAACTCACTGATGGCTTCAGATTTGTTCTAGAAGTTTTGAAGGGATAGCTTTGTTTGCACAGACTGCATGCCAGATCAGGTATTTACTGTCCTCCTAAGCACTGGTACTGGATGAGGAATAACTTAGAGAAGCAGTATAAAGTGTCATCAGTGTGAATCATGAGTTGGGTGCTCCAGCTAACTGGGCAGAAATGTAATTTCCTCCCTGATACCGATCAGCTTTCTTTTCTCATGTGCTGTAGTGGCCCAATATTAGTAACACAGAACCAGAGCCTTACAAGACAGCAAAAAGATTGAGTAACCTCAGCAAATGAGTACACAACCCACCAGAAATCACAACAGAATTTGGGTATAGTAGTTTCAATGCTCCAATGCGATAAAATAAGGCTAAGAGTTTGTGTCAGCTGTTCAACTGACATAAATTATATTATATATTATTTGATATAATATATGTTATATAATATGTAATATTATTATATATTTATTATAATTATTTCAGCTTCATTTAGCCTTTTCACTGTTACCACTTCTAGAACCATAGGGATAATTGCATCTTAGGAAAACAAATAAACTTCTCCGTGTTTGACAAACTGAGATCTCTGTTGAAATTGAAGTCCTTTTCAAATCAATCACATCTCTAAACATGAGGCGGTGGCTGATACCATGCTTACAAAAAGCCTTTTAAGTTATCTGGCAGTTCTAGCCCCAACTCTTTCAACTATAAGAAAGCAAATGGGCTGCAAAGAAAACCCACTCAAAAAATTTCCCAGCAGGAACTTTGGTTACTACCTAGTGTGAGCTACAAATTAGGTAATAGGAAAAGTGAAGAAATAACAGGCTTTAATAATGCTAGGCTTAAGTTAGTATTAGTCCACTTCTTACTAGATTCACAAAACCTTAGCACAGCTTACCTGGATAAGTTGAGGTACATGGGAACATAGATTTCAGAACATTGTTTAAGTCACATTGTTCTGTGATCTCTCTCTAAAAAATTATAACTCTCTGAGTCTTCAGCAGGCTGACAAAGGTAAGGTACTTTTTAAAGGATCAGAACTCAAACAGACTAACAAAACAGATTTAAAGACTGACCGCTTAAATATGAATGTTAATTCTTGAGTATAGGTAGATTGTATTTAGCATTCATGCAAAGCGTACCTTCCTTACCCCCTCCAGAGCTTTTATAATTAAATAAACTGCTGACTTAAATAATGAATATCCAAGAGTGACCGACTTGGCAGGGAAGGCAGACCTCACAGAAAGCTATGAGAATCTTCTTGTGCATGCACAGCTTTTCAGGGATTTGTCCAGTTTATGCATTAATGCTCTGTATCATTTTGGTCATGCTTGCTTGCTCCTACACACCTCCTCCCCTAAATGAAGACAGTGTGCTTCTACTACTGCATCTTTCAGAGACTGCAGGCTTTGCAGGCAGAGCTGAGCCACACTCTCTTTGCAGATGACTCTCTTTGCCTGGACACCACGACTTCCGTGTTGGAAGTTCCCACCTGGGAGCAGAGCTAGCAAAGGGGCTCCTCAGACTCACCCAGGCAAAGCCATCTGCACGCAGCTGGTTTGAAACTGGGCTGTGCTTGCTTATTTGACTGCACCTGGTGATGAGCTGGATGGGAGCCTTGTGCCAGGGGGTGGTTACACCAAGGGAGCCACAGTAACATCTTCAGGTGACAAAGCTGGGGCCAGAAGAGTGCCACTGCCAGTTCTCTCAGCCTGGGGTAGTGTCTATGCACTCGCCTACTATGTAAAAAGTATTGCTTAAATCAATGTCTGTTTCCTCTTCTTCGGTGTTCTGAGCCTTCCTATCATCTATTACTTTAAACAACTCTAAGTGCAGTAAACAGATGGCAAAAGGTTATTAGGGTTTGTACCACATTCATCAGATTAACCACTTTTAAACTGTTTCCTTTAAAGTAAAGCAGCAGCTGTTATATTGCCTTGATTTAACGCAGCAAAATCGAGCCCTTGGGTAAATCAGGGGGTTTTAGTACTTTCAGTAACAGGCAGCAATACCTGGTGGTTTGCTGAGTTGGCATTATTGGCATGAATATATATACTCAGCTGAGTGACATGGACACAACAATATGGAGGGATGTAACTTGAGCCATGTACTCTGGCTTTACAGCAGAGCAGCTCAGATAATGCCAGCAGAGAGATGGATTCCAGAAATTCTTCCTCCATGTGGCCTGCTTTTCTATCCCTAAACAGCCTGTTTGGGCAATACTGGACATGCTTTTGAATACTCTGGAGTGATTAATCCCACCAAATGTTGACTGTCTGACATTTTAACCCAGCAAAGATTTTAGCAAAGGGTTGCCATTTTAATGGAGAACAAAATGTAGTTATCAACCATCTACGGAGATATAGGGAGAAATAACAAGACTATTAATCACTTCATTCACACAGAAGAATATTTAGAAGCTCCCACAAAGTAATTTGATGGCTCTTTTGTACCCTTTTATTCCTGCAGTATGATCCATCTGTCTTTTAAGACTGGAATAAATTTGCTGTCCTGGATAAAAACTTCTGCCCCATGTCTTCCCAATATACAAGTTTAGTACAATACAAACCTTGGCTTTGTGCAGTCCTGATACCTATATAGAGGATATCTTTCCTAATGGATGTCTTTTTCTAATGTAGTTTTCTCTACAATATTATACTGTATGATGATAATAAAAGTGATTAGATTGCCTCAAGTTTCATGGGTGACTATCTGATGAGGGAAAATTTTGGAATTAAAAAACTCCACAGGTTAGTTTCACGGTTAGGACTTCTCCACATGAGAGGCTTTCCATTGAAATGCGATGCTTCTCTTTAACTGCTTCACATTATCTGCTCTGGAATAAGTAGAGATAAAGAAGCACTGGACTTTTATCTTTCTGTAAGTCATTGTTTTATTTTAGTGGTGATTTCTTTCCAAGTACTCCCTCACTGCTGTGAGCTAGAATTTCTTGTTCCTTGGGACTGATGGGGGAGACAGCATTTTGGAATTTTATCACTGGAATTAGAAGCATATTTTGTTATTGGTCACGGTAAATCTGCATTTTCTGTATCCTCTAACATAAGTGTAAAAGTACCATGATTTGTATTTTGCCACAAGAGCTCATTGCTGACTGTGGATTTGTGTCTTAGGACAAAAAACTGATTGATGTGGATAGATACAGGACATAATTCTCCCAGGTACCATGTTCCCGAGCAGCAGCATATTCCAGTTTATCTGCACTGGAGCTTGCCAAATCAAACACCTGGAAGGGATCTCAAAGTCTTGACTCAAGCCTTCTAGAGACCAGCACTAGAGAAAACTCCACAGCAGCAGAGTAAGGAAGCCAAAAGGAGGAACTGTCACTTATCCCTGAAAAACTTCACATTGCGTATGGCTCTTCCCAACACCAGGGAATGCAAGAATAGAAGTATTTCTGTGGTAGATTAAGTCAAAGGTCTGGCTAGCTCAACACTGTGTATATAAGATGTTGAAATAGGGCACATATGTTGAAAAAGGCCTTATAAGGAATTTCTCCTCCAATGGAGACTGTCTGCAGACTTTTTAAATTTCATCAATAGGCCTATTTTTCATTAACTTTGTCATTCCTTTTAAAAACTGTTTAACTTTTTTCACCTGCAGAATATCCTTTGCCATTAAGATTCATCATTCAAATCTGAATGGAAAAAAAACTCCTTTCATTTTCTTTATTAGAAATTAGAGCTCGGAAGCCCTTTGACTAATGAATAGGGAAAAATTATGAAAGACTGTTCCCTGGTCACCTTTCGCAAACCATTTGGAAGCTGAAAGTTCCCACAGAATTTAGTCTGCCATCATATGGGAGCCACTCTATGCATTTATTGTTCTGACAGCTTTCTCCTTCCTTCCTGTGCTCTTTGTGAAAGTGAGTGATCAGAATTATGTGCTACAGTCAAGACAGGAATGCATGATAGATTTTTACAACTGTATGACCTTTTTTACTGTTATTTTCCTCTCCTCCCTTTCTCACAATGCTTAATATGCAATTCAGTCTTTTTGAACATGAAAAATTGCTCCAAATCCACTTTCCTGTATGGAAATAGATAATTTATGTCCCATCACTATGTATATATAGTTCATATAATCAGTGTTACATTGTAGCAGTGTATCAGCTTCACATTGTGTGTATTTGCACTGTTTCATGCGCTATTTTGTCACCAATTAAAATACAAGAAGAGTCCTTGTTGCACATCTTCACAGTCGGCTTTACTCTGAATGCATTGCTCTGCAGACACTGCAACTTCACTCTCTACCCTTTTGCTACATAACTTTTAAACATCTGGTACAGCACAAGCCCTAGCTTAGATTTCCATAGAAATATCTTGTAACCAATCTCTATTACAAAACCTGGCCATATCTTCCTGTTTTTTGTTCCCACCTTTTAACTGATGTGTGTGTAAGACGGTTCATTAGGACACCTCCTTTCTTCTCAGGAGGCTTAGCTTCTTTGAGAAGCTTGCTGAAAACTTTGGCAATCAAAGTATATTATATCAAATAAATCACTCTTCTTTACATGCTCACTGACTTTTAAAAAGGCACTAATAAACTGGTAACTCAAAAATTCCATTTATAATAAGCACCTCAATCTTTCCCCAGTGTGTCATACTTTGGCTTTATTTCTGTTAAATGTATTCATCATCTTAGTTCCTACTGATTTACCTTGTACAGGGAGAGGAGGGGATTTTGCAGCAGAATTGGGATGACCAGTGATGGCTGAATGACTTCAGACTGTCAAAGGTTATTCTTCTAGAAGTAAGGACATGGGAAACTCACAGTGTTCAAAAGTTTGCCAACATGAAGGAAACCTTTCCGTGGACACAAAAAACCCCTACCCTTTGTCACTGTTATTGAAGAATCTACAGCAGGACTGTAGGTTTTCTCCTTAGGAATTATAATCTAGTGCCCTGCAACTCAAGGTTGCTCAACAGGTTTGATGACTTTCAGGACAGTGTGAGCAGCCCACGAGATGCTCTCCTGAACAGCAGTTGCCAGCAGCACGCAATCTAAGATGCCTGGCACAGCTGCCATGAAGAGGGAACATGTTTTTTAAATACTGTTTGGAACTTTTAGGTTGCAAAGCTTTTGTTTTGTGTGCTCTGCGTATCCATGTGAGTGTTAAAATGGGATAGTGCACACCAGCACACCAGGTGCAAGGGGCTCTGCGTGATGGATCAGAGGGATCATTTTGCAGCCTGTGTGTGCTTTCAGGCATCTTGATCATGGTTTACCTGTAGCACAGAGTGGATGATCTACGTGAGAGCCTTCACCGACAGGCCCAAAAACATTCCCTATGCATTGTCCAGATTTTTCCCCTCAGTAAGATTTTACTCTTCCATTTCAAACTGCACACTCAGTGTGAATGCATCACCTTTCAGAATTATTTATTTTCATTATTTATGTTGTGAATTTTAGAAAAAGCCGATGAGAAAAAAGTAGAAGATGCTTAACCAGTAAACAAGATGTAGCTTCACTAAGTAGATAAAATAAGGTTCTGTTGTCCCTGATCTGCATCAAAACAAATATCACCAAAGGTACATACATACGTTTTTGAGACTATTTTGTACTATGAAAAGAGGAAAGTTCAGGTGGTTTGTCTTAGGGCCTTGGGGAACAGTCTTTCTTTTTGGGGATCTCCATATATTGAAGGTCTGTATCAGATTCATAGCACCTTTGGGAGCAGTTTGGTCTCTGTCAGACTGAGGCAAAGAGATGGCAAAGCTTTGAGTGACTATTTTAACAGTAATATTAATGACCTATTGATAATGCCCCTGTGCTGTCACACTCTCTCCACAGCCACTAATTGCCCTCCTTGTTATGGCCAGACTGTGCTCTGTATCTTGCAGTTGTTTTCTGGCAGCTGCCAGGTCAGATTGAAACCCTCTTTCATTCTTTAAGCACTTCTATGTGTTCCTATCTTTGCTCTTACGCCTTTGACTTCCACTTGTCCTTCACTTTCTGTAGTCTGAGAAACATTCCATATATCAGAGGGTTGTAGACTCTCAGGAGATCCCTAAACTTTATTTCACCTTTTACTTTTCAGTTCATGTAAAACTGTGAAATGGTTAAGCCTGATGCCTCAAAGGGATGTTTCAGGTGTCGAATTGGCAAAACTAAAAAGAGTGGTTCATGGGTTTCAGGTTTGTTTTCTTTGGTTTTTTAATTTTTTTTTTCTTTCATCACCATCAATGACCTATGGTCAAAATCTCGGGAAATTTTGGAGATATGACTTTGTCCAGATTCGCTCTGAGGTTTCTTACCACAGATAGTCTTCTGTGACCTCTGAAGCTGATGAGGTTCATGCTGGGTCACTGGCATGGGAACGCAGAAAGGGCGACCCTACCTTGCTGTGAGAAACTTCCCTAAAGTACTTGTCCTTTGGTGTGGCACTCTGGCTGTTCTGCACTCAGGAGTAATCATGGGAGGTCTGTGCTTCGCACTTGCACAAGTGCATCGCTGGCTTCTCTTTTGGATGTGACCACTGCACAAAACTTTTGAATGCACTGGTGAAGGCAGAAACACTTAGGGCTCCTGCTCATGTAGGAAGGGAAAGGGAAAGGGAAGCAAAATTCATTTTTGTCTGTTGTCACATAAAAGAAAACAATTTTTAAACAAAGTTATAAATTTGGGACAAGGAAGCTACTGAAAATTTAGCTTCCTCTCCCCTGCCCCCGGCGTTGTCATCACTGAAGTAACAGATGAAAAAGAAAGAAAATTAATGATGTTAAAATCTAAGACTGATTCTTGTTTCAATAAAATTGCTCCAAAACATTACTCAGAATTAACAGGATGATGCAAAAAGCCAGCACTAATTTTTGGTGTTAATACCTTCCTCATCAAATCATACATTAGATAATCATACATGGGTTGTTCTTGATAACCTTAAATTTTAGTTAAGAAACTCAAAAACCAATTTAATATTATGAAGACCAGAATAAGTGGCATGGGGAACTGAGGTTACTGCTGAAAAAGAGAAGCCAGCTGAGTGGCAAATACACATGTGATGGGATATGCATTTGGGGCTCTTTTGGACAAGGAAATAGGACCAAGTGGGGGACTTGCTTGATTGTGGTCAAGAAGCATTTTGAAGACTTGAAGGGAAGCAGTAACATGAGGATGGCAAGGAGCTGGGGAGAAAGAAAACTCTCAGCTGGGCTGTTGGTGACCTGAATGCTCAGGCAGCAGAGATGTGGGGCTGAGTGCCCAGGCTGGTGTGAGTGCAAAGCATGTCACCATTCTGGGAGACAGAAAATTCCTGTTTGTGCTCTTGGAAGGCATCACAGTCTCCTTCATGTCCTAAACTCTTTTGATGTCACTGTCAGAGTAGATTGTCAGGAAACTGTAGCTTGGCCAGGTGCTAAGAATTGCTGATCTTGTCTGTGTTGTTTTCAAAGGTCTTTGAATCACCCTGTAAATCTCATGAAACCTTCAGCTTCAAAACTACTTTCTGTTTTCTACTCCAGTGTTTCCAATAAGTCAAGGGGTTCAAGTCTGGAAGATGTGTCCCTCAGAAGAGATAGGGTAGGTAAAACACTCTTATGGGTAGCAAGGCAATGAGTCAAGCACTTAGGAATGCACAAAGGGAGAAGAGATGAGCATAAATAGACAGACCATCTAAATGCCAATTTAGGAGATATTAAAGAAGGATAAACAGAGCAGCCAGAAAGCAAGGAGCATCAAAACTCTCTGGTCACAGTCTTTTCTCTCTGTGCATGTGCATCACTGCTCATTGGGTATCAATCTCTCTAAAATAAGTGCTATAGGAACCCATTCAAATAACTAGAAATGTAAACACAGCTTGGTTAACTATACTGTAAACTCAGTGCAGAGTGAATTCATCCTGATGCATGGGCCTATTTGTTTTTACATTATTGAAATGAAAGACAATCCAGTGTTAAGCAAGTGACCAAGGAAAGGATTTAGAGAGTGACAGATGATGTCTCGAAGTCAGTAACAGTGGCTGAACAGCCAAGAGGCCATCCCTTTGCCGCTGTGGACTGGCATAGCCTGGAGAAGAGGAGACTCAGAGGTGACCTTATCACTCTCTACAACTTCTTGAAAGGTGGTTGTAGTGAGGTGGAGGTTGGTCTCTTTTTCTAGGCAACAACTGATAGAACAAGAGGACACAGTCTTAAGTTGCGCCAAGGGAAATATAGTTTGGATATTAGGAGAAAATTTTTTACAGAAAGAGTGATAAAATATTGGAATGGTCTACCCAGGGAGGTGGTGGAATCACCATCCCTGGACGTATTTAAAAAGAGATTGGATGTGGCACTCAGTGCCATGGTTTAGTTTAGTTGAGGTGTTGGGACAGAGGTTGGGCTCAATGATCTTGAAGGTCTCTTCCAACTTGGAAGAAATGAAAAATAGCTCCACTGCTACTAATGTTGTTAGCTAAGCATCAGTTTTTGCACAACAAATGTAAAAAGGTAGTTAAAGACTCAGGATAAAGTAAGAGGTTTGGTTTATTCATGCTGATGGCCTCACTGCTAACTTAGTTTATATTTGTTTGCTTAGTCCACTAGAATGCACTTATTACCTTTAAGCGTATGCTTAGTATGCGGAATTACAATACCTGCAACAAAGGAAGGAAGTGATAAGAGTTCACTGGATTAAGAGGCTGAATGTTCCAGCCAATACACAACAGCAATTGCTCATGTTCTAGGAAGTTTGCACCATTGCAAGTCCCTTTTCCATTGGGTCAGGTATCACTGGGAATTAACAGACAAGAAAGGGTGCAGCAGCAGCAGTACATTATGCTAACCCACAGATTCTGAGTTAGTATCACTGAAGTTATAAGTGATACTAACTTAAGTTACTCACTTTGCAGTATTGATGACAAAGTTTGAGGCATCCAGTGCCAATATAAACCATCCTGTTTTTTACTGATAGCTGCTTTTCTTTATTTCCAGAGAAGCATTTCCAAGACACAAGATTTGTATCTTGCTGCTACATGCCTTCTACACACAGTGCTTAAGAGATAATCCCCAATGCACTGTAGTATATGAAGCAATAAATGGCTGCTGAGATTAATAGACTGAGCAAAGCTGAAGCATTTAATCAATCTGCAAAAAGTACTCATTGCCAGAATACTGCAGGCAAGAGAATTTGTTCCTCGTGTACAACAAACCTTAACAGGGAGCAGCAAAATTTCTATTCACCAGTGAGTACTTGTGCTGCTGGTCTGCCCTCTTTCTTAACAGCACACCTCAGTATGGGGTGGAGATGAGGTTACAGTCATAACTGTGCAGGAAACATGTACAGACTTAGACCTGACTGGGGGAACGTGCTGTGGCTAAGGGTATCCATGCTTTACGTTGAATGTATATTGTCCTATTTCTTTGTGCCATGGTACCTTTATTTAAGACAGAAGAACAAATATTGGAGCCTCTTCCTGGTATGAGAACAAGCGGAATCCAAGGAGACTTCGGATCTTATTGATCCAGCCCAACTTGGATACAATTTGTAGCTGCCAGACTGCTGCAATTTACATCAGTGCTTTAAAGTTCGTAACTCTGTGTCAGCAGGGTTTACTGGAATGAGGTTTACTCTGACAGACCTTGATGGACACCTCACAGCATCCCTGTCCAACAGGGAGCTCTTGTATGAACACAGAACCTGTGTATGCCTTACCAGCACAGAGGTTGGTGGTCAGGCTTTTTGACTTCAAAAGTTGTCCGTAGGCCTCTAGTTTTCCACACAAACACATTCAGCTGCCTCAGGGGCACATCCACTTGCCTCAGAGGGCATCACACTCCTTTTCCTGGCCTGAGACACCAAAACAATCCATAGAGTTCAGCAAGTCCCCTCAAAAGGAATTTATATTTCATGATAATGATAAATGTAAAGTTGCAAGCCCTGACGGGGCAGAAAAAAGATGGAAATGCCATTCTCTGCACCTCCCATCTTCATTCACATGTTCATCTGCATCCTTACATTACATGTTTATCTGTACTTTCCAATATCTGATCAAATGAGGAGCTAGAATTTTCACTGCAAACCCAGTTACTTTTTATTTAAACCTGGTCTGAGAAATCCTGGTGCAGGGCTTGGATGCTCTGAGAAGTGCTGGTGCTGCATGCCATCTCACATTGGACTCCTAACTCATTTCTGTTTGCATCTTTTCTCTAGATATCATATTAGATTGGCATTAGGAAAAATTTTTTCACTGAAAAGGGTAATCAAGCATTGGAACAAGCTGCCCAGAGAAGTGGTGCAGTCACCATCCCTGGACATGTTAAAAAATGTGGAGATGTGGCTCTTAGAGATAGAATTTGGTAGTGGACTTGACTGTGCTGTGTTGATGGTTTGATTCAATGATCTTAAAGGTCTTTTCCAACCTTAAGGATTATATGATTCCAGGGTATTGTGGCTGATTGTCCCAATTTTATGTGTCCCCTCTTGCAGTCTCTTCCAGCCCTTCATAATTTTCAGGTCAGCGCAAAACATTTCCAGAAAAATCATACCTGTTAAAAGGAATATATGATCAGTGGTCACTTGAAAATCTTCTCCTACATGACCAGCTGATGCTTGCTAAGGTTGTGTGAGAATGCAAATGAAGAAGCATCCCTGCCTTAAGCTCAGGTGTTTCAAAAAGCAGATCAATAGATTTGATTGGATCTGAATCAGGTTTCTAATATTAGTCTTTTCAACTTCACAGAGAGGAGAAAACTAGAAAAAGCACAATAAAAAAGGTGACTCCTGTTAATTTTTAAGGACTTTGAAAACAAGCAAACAGAAAATAAGCAAAACCAGATTTACCTTTCCATAAATCCAAGGTAATCTGCTTTTCTCTAGTATCTTTGTAATGAATTCTCATTAGTTTACAGGTGGGGTTGTGGCATTTAAGTGGATAGTGATACATGCCCTCATTTATCTTTTTTCACTCATCTGACAGATGCTCACAGTATTCTTAGGATGTTCTTATTTTTGAACTCCATATGACTGAAATATCTATTAACTTTCACTCTTCATATAATGTTGTAAAGTCAATTAAGGAATTATTTATTAGAACAATACACTGACTAATGTGAACTAACCATTTTTAGGAAATTCACCTTGAGTTAAATGGGAGGAGAGACTTTCTTAAGGCTTTACTCTGGGTTTCATTTAGACAGGCTTTATTCTGAGGAGACCCTCCAGATTTTATTCACATCAGCATAAACATGGAGTAAGCACAGTGTCAGGTACCTTACATATCTGTAGAATATGCTCTCCAAAACATTTCCAAAGCAGGAGGAACTCTAGATGTACGCATCTTTCATGAATGTAGGAAAGTTGGAATACTTGTGAGTTTTATCTCTTTTGCATAAGAAACACGTGAATGTCTTTGGAAGTTTCCAGAGCCAATTAATTTAATCAGCCCTTATCACTCCCAGTTCTGAGCCTTTTAAGGAACTGGTTTGAGTAGTTGTCACTGCTAACTTGAAATGGCCTGATGTCACAGTATTATACTTTCTAGTTCTGAAAAACAGTTTAGGACTGTAGCCACATTTTGGACATGTATTTTACAGGCTTTCTGAAAGCTCTGTCATCAAAATTTATGTATGTTCCTGTGAGAACTTAAGGGATGGCAAATGTCATGATACTGTAAAGAAACAGATTTTGACAGTGGCAATCCATAACTAATTTGAAGGAATCTTACCAATTAGTTTGAACTCAAGGTTGGCCTGCCTTAAAATTATTTTGCTATGAAATGTGTTTTTCTTCTTAAAATCACATTTAACCTTTTTTCTTTTTTAGAAAAGAACATCAACTACTTTTTCTCAGAAAAGCAGAAAAAGCTGTAACACAGTAACCATTTCAATGCAATATATTTGAAGTGCTGTTACAACAAGAAGAGCTGTCCATGTGGAGAAAACAAATTAGCAAATGTGAATGCATTCCAATTCCTTATTCTATTGTCAAATAAAGCTATTTAGATAAGACCATATCCCTATTTTTAGAGTGCTGTTGACTTCACTGATTACATTGCAGATATTAATGAAGAAAACTCCAAAGAAACCACATCATGTACTTTTGGCATGTGAGCCATAAAAAGTCTAGAAGAGGGAAACTATTATTCCTACTGATTTCACTGGGAAGGGGAATAATGTATGTAAAAAGATAAATACCAGTGTCAGAACTGAGATCACTCAGTCCTTTTCCATGTATTTAAAGGACAGTTTGGCCTTCTGACAAAGACATTTTATGTTTTCTTTAAACTTTACTTAAATAAATACAGCAAGAGAAGTGGATTTGATTCTGCCATATGCAGAAATTGACAACACAGTAAAATAAGTGCTGGCTCACTGCAGCCAGAATAATGACATTTTATTCTGACTACATATTAGCATTTTTATGCCTACTTTGCAAAAGATGTAAAATAGCAGGTACAGGGTGAAACAGGGACCAGAGCTATTTCCCAATTTGCTGCCTTTATTAATTCCATGAACCAAGAGCATGTCTCATTCTGTGCTACTGCAGGTGATTTTCAACGGGGGTTTGCTCTGACACACTTACTCTAATGGCAACTTTTAAACAATCAAAACACATATTTTCCACTTCAATTTAAGTATATACATATGACCATCTAATTGCTCCATGAAGAGCTTTTTGTAATCTAAACTTTCCTTAGCTTGAGTGCCTTTCTTCTTGACCCGCTATTTTCTGAGACTAAATAATTCCCTTCTTTCATCTGTGCTGTCAGTTTGGTAGTATTTATAAAGCCTGCTTGTTTCTCTCTTGAGTATTCACTATGCTAGATAGTACAAAATTTTTCTTATACATTCTCCGTGTACTACAAATTTATTTTACAGGTGGTTGTGATTTAACTTCAGCTGGCAACTCAGTCCCACAGAGCTGCTCCTTCAGTTCCCTACCAGCAGCACGGGGTGGAGATTCAGAAGGGTCAGAGTGAGAAAAGTCATTGGTTGAGATAAAGACAATTTAATAGATAAAGCAAAAGCCACGTGCACAAGCAAAACAGAACAAGGAATTAATTCACCACTGCCCATGGGCAGGCAGGTGTTCAACCATCCCCAGGGAAGCTGGGCTCCATCACATGTAATAGTGACTCAGGAAGACAAATGCCATAACCCCAAATGTCCCCACCTTCCTTCTTCCCCCAGCTCTATACGCTGAGCATGATGCCATATGGTGTAGGATATCCCTTTGGTCAGTTGGGGTCAGCTGTCCTGGCTGTGTCCCCTCCAAACTACTTGTCCACACCAAGCCTGCTCACTGGTGGAATGGTGTGAGGGACAGGAAGAGCCTTGACACTGTGCAATTCCTGCTTAGCAACAGCTAAATTATCCCTGTGTTATCAACACCATTTCCAGCACAAATCCAAAGCATAGCCCATACCAGTTACTGTGAAGAAAATTAGCTCTATCCCAGCCAAAACAAGCACAGAGGCCTAAAACAGTGTTTGTTGCCCTGGCCCCTATTTTTTGGTTCTTTTTATCAGTGCACCGGCTTTTCCGCTGTGTGGATTGGAAGTGCTCATAATTCCAGGTGTGGCTGCTACCTGAGCCATGCATAATCCTCCTCTTTGATCTATAACTGTTAATACCTTTGAACTTTATGGTAGTGGAGCTGCATTGCAAATTTTATTTGGTTTCTTACTGTTCAGGGGGAGCCTATTGACAAAGCCTTCCCTGCTCCAGCTGCACAAAGAATCACACTCACGGGCTCTTGTCCTGCTGGGTGACTTCAACAATGGTGACATCTGGGAAAGAAGCATGGTGAGCTGTGGGAAATCCAGCAGACTCCTGGAATGCAAGGAGGATGACTTCCCAAGCCATGTAATAGACAGCCCTACCAGAGGGAATATGAAACTGCATCTGGTTGTCACCAACACAAGTGAACCACTTGGGGACATCAAGATTGGAGTCAGCTTGTGCTGCAGTGATCACAAGCCGATGGAGTTTTCAGTACTGAGGGATATGGGTCAGGCAAAGAGTCAGGACAGAAAAATTCCAGCTCTTCAAGGAGTTAGTCAATAGGTTCCCCTGGGAAACTGCCCTCAGACAAAAGGGAGCAGATCAGAGCTGGCAGCTCCTTAAAAATGCTTTCCCATAGAGCACAAGAGCTAGCAATCCCCAGGTGTTAAGAAATCAGGGAAGGAAGGCAAGAGACTAGCATGGCTGAGTTGGGACTTGCTGGTCAGGCTAAAGGGCAAGAAGGAAATGCACAGATAGGGAAGGCAGGCACAGCTATCCTGGAAAGAGTAAAGGAGTGTTGCTCAGTTGTCTAGGGATGGGGTCAGGAAGGCCCGGGTGCAGCTGGAGCTGAACTTGGCAAGGGATGCACAGAGTCAGAGCAGTTTCTACAGATATGTCAGCCAGAAAAGGAAGGTCAGAGAAGGCACACACACGCACACACACACAGAGATAAACTATGCTGGCAAACTGGTAACAGTGAATGAGGAGAAGACAACTTTTTTGCTTCTGGCTTCACTGGCTACCTCTCTTCGCATGCCTCTAACCCTCCCTGGAGGGTACTGCAAGGGAAGATCATGTTTGGAAGCACCTGAGGAACTTGAAGATACATCGGTCTATAAGACTTGATGAGATGCATCCCAGAGCTCTGAGGGAATTGGCTGATGTACTTGCCAAGCCACTCTCCATGATGTTTGAAAAGTCATGGCAGTCAAGTGAAGTCCCAGGTAACTGGAAGAAGGGAAACATTGTACCTTGAGAACCCTGGGAATTAGCAACTGGTCATCCTCACCTCTGCAACTGGGAAGATCACAGAACAGATCCTCCCAGAAGCTATACTAAGGCACATGGAAGACAGGTCCCTTCCAACCCAAACTCTTCTATGAAAAATATCACAGTATAGAAGATGATCAGCATTGGCCTGCATATATGCAATGTATGCACTTTTTCTAGCTACTCTTTCTCGGGTACTTCATGCAAACCTTGCACTGAGATCCAGGCCTTGCCAAAACTGGAGAGCAGCGGCTACTTCTCCACTTACCCCATCTGCATCTGCAAACTCTGCTGAGAACAAACCAGGCTTGTCTGAATAAAGTATTTCCAATGAGCATGACTGGAAATTACGTGAAAAGTGTCCTACCATTTGCACCCCACATGACAAAGGACATAATTCATCCAACAATTAAAAATATTTTACCAAGCTTTTAAAAAGAAATCCATGTTTTACACACTGCAC
This sequence comes from Callaeas wilsoni, assembly GCA_013398955.1. Taxonomy (NCBI): domain Eukaryota; kingdom Metazoa; phylum Chordata; class Aves; order Passeriformes; family Callaeidae; genus Callaeas; species Callaeas wilsoni. The sequence goes on from VWPU01010545.1 coordinate 29,461, forward strand.
ATAGATTTCTTCCCCCAAAAGACAGCAGGATGGGCACTGATACAGGAAAATTCTCATTAACATCTTTCCTACACTATAACCACTAAGGGTGTTACTCAGGGTAATTGTTTGTCTTTTGTTGTAAGGCATTCTAGCTACCTGCATATTTTCAAACCATAGATGCATAAAGCGACATAAGATCTTTCACTGCTGTCTCATTAGGAGAGCAATCTGTTCCCCTCGGCCACTGAGCAGTGTTTCTGTAAGAGCCCTTACCTCTGTGTCACTGCAGTTCTTTCCACAGAACCCTTTCCGGAAGTCCATTTAGAAACCACTGCTTGCAGGGCAGGTATGCTTACCTGTCTCAACAGACCTCCAGTGCTTCTGGCTCTCCGGTAGCTACGTAATCTTCAGGACCTCGGGAGGTAGGAATTGAGCTGTTTCAGAGCAGATTCCCCAAACTGTCTCTGTTAACCTTATTATTGTGTGCTAAGGTCCAAGGAACTTTTACAGCTCAGCCAGAGATTTCTGTAGTATGCACAGGTTCAGCTCAGTGCCCTCTGTAATGCAGAGGCACAGGGGACAGAAACACATGACAAAATATTGATATTTGTTACTGGTACTGTGTTTATGAGGCTCCTGCCAGTCCCTGTGTGGTCTGCTACTGGTGCAAACCAAGCATGCTGCTATTATCTTTGTCAGTCAAGAGAAGGTGCAACACCACCAGTCAGTTTTTCTAGCCCACTGGAGCAAAAGGATGGGCATTAAATCTGTCTCTACCCAGGGATGAATGGTGGTATTTTACAGTCTGCCACAGAAAATGTTGCAGCCCTGTAGGGGGTGATGTTAAAGATTTTCCCCTACACTGAGTAGAGGGAGAGCTGCAGCTACAAATAGCAGCTAAGTCAAACAGGTCCAATTAAAGAGTAATTCAGTGAGGAATAGAACTCCAAGACTTACTGAGTTTCCATTTTGGTAAAAGAAAAAAATACAACTTCCAAATATATCAGTTCTGCTTACATTATTTCGTTACTAATAATTAGGATACTCTGGCAAAGCAGACCAAGCCTTTATTAGCTGAAGCAGCAGTTTGGCAGTGGCTGGAGTTTTATTGCTCATTGATTAAGCAATAGATACAAGCTGAACCAGTAGCCTCATGTGAAGGGTATTCGAGCTAAATGCCTGGCAGATTTGTGTGAAGACTTATAGCCACAGGACAGATAGATCTATATATATTGCCCAGGGTAAAGCTGCATGAATGACTCTGAAAGGAGAAAGTTGCTGCATCACAGCAAATAATTGTTAATTTATCTTAGCGTGAAATCTTTTTACACCTCACATAAAATAAGCCACTTTTGTGGGAGGATTCCTTCAAGAATGTTCCTTTTCAGTGCAATGATGGGGTTAAGTGCTGCCTTTTGTGTGGCAAAATGGACAGTCATTCAGTGAACTTCAGAGAAAAACCTTTCCTTTCTTTGTTAATCCCTGCTCTGACAGAAATATTGAGCAGGGACCTGAGGAAACATCTTGCCATGGATGCTGACACCCAGTCCTGCACCCACCAGCTGCACAGCACCTAGAGAGAAGCTCTGACAAATCCAGTCCTGCTATCCCCAGATATCATCCTTCTTGCCCTACTGCCTAGAAATAACATTTTCGTAGAGAAACTGGAAGAAGAAAACATTTGTTCCCAGTCTGGTGCAGGCATACTGGTTTAAACCTCTGATGAAGATGAATTTTCGGTGATATGTCTGCTCTGGCATCGCTGTGGCTGAGGTGCAAATATTTTATTGCTGACACTGCTGTGAGAGAACTAATCTGCAAAATAGAGCATCCTAAGCCACAGCAGCTCTTTGCCTCTGGGAACGTGAGTCAGGGTGCTTAGATTGCACTGGTTTCTATTAATTGCCTGCTTAACTCCAAAGAGCCAGACATGTCTATTTCATTTAAAATTACATTTTTACAAACTTAAAATAGAATAAAATATAGGTTATAACAAGAGTTACCTAAAACCTCATTGGACTCCATTTCCCTCTGTTGCACTGTGATGTGAGAACAAAATGATGGAACCACATACATAAAAGAGCTTCTCCTGAATGTTTCTTTTGCCCAACATTCAGACCTTGTAATTGACATGAATGTCATGGTCTTTACAAAACAAATCTTGCCCAAAAAGTTCAGGTTCTGTCTTGCACAAGCATAAAATTAAATTATAACAAACACTTCATAAACTAGTAAACTTACACTGTGTCTTGCTTCTTTTTCCTAAAAAAAAACAGGAAAGCAAATACCCATTTGGATGTAAAAGTGGGTTTGAGATAGTTACAGGAGAGATTTCCTGGGCAAACAGAGGCATCTTCTTCATTTGTGGTTAGTTAATTTTCCTTTCATATAAACACCATAGTCAGGGTCAGCTATAGCAGAAAACAGTTATTGAAATCTGCTTTGTTTTTCAGAGAATGTGCGATCTTGGTCACTAATACTCAGGACTTTTATTTCATGCTGCAAAAGCAGCCTGGGATGCAAGCTGACTGTGGAGGTAGACAGCTGATATTTCCTTCAGATCTGATTTGTTGGTTGTTGCATGGCAATCAACAGATCCCATTTTGCCTTATGATTTCCAAGTGAAATTTTCCTTGACTGGAGCCTAATCTGTGCTTGACTGTAATGAGTGACCTGTGCAAACACAGGCAGAACTTCACGCTGCAAGAAAGAGCCTCCCATGAGCTGTTAAGAGATGCAGTTGTTGAAATCAAACACTGCAAGCAATTTTTAAATGCCCAAGGATGGGTTATTCAAACTTTAAAAGCCCAGCTTCAGTACAGTGTGGCATAGTCACTGAGTGTTGCAGTGTGGCGCGAGAATGCAGAACATTTCCCTGCAACAATCCCGTCTCCTGGGCTGAACAGAGGCTCTCCAGTGCACTTGTTTTACAACGATTTAGGGACTGAGCCCAAGAGCAGCACAAGCTCTGTTTAACTTCATTTCCTGAAGGCACAGACTGAAGCAATATTAGAAGCAGACTGCACTGGCCTGTAGAAAACTCACAGTGTTGGATTTTTTTTTTTTCCACTGCTTGCCAAAGCCTCTGACATCAACTTTACCCCAACAGGGAGCCAGAGGAAGGAGAGGGAGGTGCAATGGCAGATGGCAACCCACAAGGAGGCGAGAACTGCATACTGCACTTTGGCACTCCGTGACAAGGACAACTTTACAGTAACCTAGTTTGCTTATAAATTGAATGAGGATTATTTGCTATTCCCACCCCCCCTCCCCGCCCCCATGTTCGGTCAGATCACTGCAAGACAAAAAATATCTAATTAATTAATTGACTTAGCTCTGGCAATCTGTATGTCTAATACTGGGAGGACATAAGAGAACTGATTTTAATATAGTTAAGCCAGATGTTGTATAATTTCAGGCTTTGATACGGTTGCAATGTGGAGATGAGCTGGGGGACAAATTTGCCTACCCAGTAAAGCAGCAGTGAGTTGCTCTATTAGCTGGCCTGAATGCCCCAGAAATCAGCAGAAATTCAGCAGAGGTTTTGCTGTGCTTTCTGCTTGTCTTTGCCTTCAAACAAAAACATGTTCAGTGGAGAAAGACAACAGGTAAGGGAAAAGGAAATTTTACTTTCTTGATGTTTCCTGAAAAATGGTTCTCCTGTCTACTTCTAGCCGTTAAAATTAACTTGCTATCTAAATGGATCTTGTCTAAATTAATTGTGCTGTCTCTGTGCAGTGTTTCCCCAAGGAATGCACTGAAATACTGTTATGTCTTTGCCTGTTCTTGGCTGATTGAGATATTAATTAATTATATGAATAAGCCCAAGAAAATAAAAGTCAGTTTCTCCCTTAATTCATGTGAGTACTGAGCCTAATGCCTCATACATGGAGTTTGGCAGTAGTCACTTTGCCGTGTGACCTTGTTCACTACTCCATAGTGCCCTTGTTGGGTGGGGCAGAAGCAAAGAAGAAAGTGAGTTGTGCAGGGAGAGGAGACCTGTGCCTAGTGTTGGGCACCACAACTGGCTCCTAGCAAGTGCTGTACAGGAATAGTGCTCTGATGGACACAGGTACCCTCTCAGGTCCCAGCCACAGGGCTGTCACGTAGCTAAAAATTTTTGTCATGCAGCACTGCTCTGGGATTTATTCAGCTCGGTTTTGCACGAGTCAGTCGGGCTGGGCTTGGTGCACTCGTGCTGCTTCCTGGCTCTGTGCTCAGCAGTCACTCATTAGAATCACAGAGTCACAGAATCACGTAGGTTGGAAAAGACCTGCAAGATCATCGCGTCCAACCATTAGCCCAGCACCACCGTGTTCACCACTAAACCATGTCCCTAAGTGACACAGCTACACTTTTTTGGAACAATTCCAGGAAATGGCAACTCCAAGGCTTTCCTGAGCAGCCTGTTCCAGGGCTTGACAACCCTTTTGGTGAAGAAATTTTTCCTAACATCCAGTCTAAATCTAAACTTCCTCTGGCACAACTTGAGGCCACTTTCTTCTGTCCCATTGCTTGTTATTTGCAAGAGCTGGGTGATTGTTCAGGGACACCCTCCCTGCCCTGCCTGATGTAGCTCTGTCCTGAGCATGTCAGAGTGTGGCAGAAAGCCTTTGGACAAGCAGAGAGCCTCAGAATACGAGATATTGCATTTTTGGAAACTCCTGAAAAAACAGAACCCCTTTTCTGATCTAGCAAATAGAAACGTGAATGCTCTGCAGGGCAAACACATTCTTTATGATTGAAGTGCACATGACAGCTTTGTTTTCTCCTTGGTTGGTTGTCGTTTGCTCATTTTATGAAGCTTCTCCAGGATTTTTAGCTACAAGGAAGAATTTCCTTACTGACACTCTTATTCTTCCTATGGTGTGGAAAGCAAAACCCTGAATCATGTAACTTAACTTGCCTCAAAGCTGAGGGGAAGGTAAACGTAGATTTTCTCTGCCACTAGCTAACTTAGAACATTATATATCTGCATATAAAATCATAAATATTTAGTTGGAACAAGAAACAAGTACTTAGTGTTGTTTAAGAATGCTAAAATTGCAGACTTAACAGTTGCAGTAGCTATTTTATGCTGCTCACCAGTAAATGCTTTACACTCCTGCAATGTGCCTGTCTCTGGTGTGCCTATTAAAAAAAAAAAAAAAAGATTTAAACATTTGAAAAACAGAACTTACTTTGTTATTTAGCTTTGACCTGTAACATTTACATTTCAAAACTCAGACTTGATTTGAAAATAACCATATTCCAGGAAAGTAGGTGTTAAAATTGCTTCTATAGTTGGTCCAAAACTTTCTCTCTGTATGCTCTGTGAACTTGTGTAATTCATATTCAGATTACTCTACTGAGAAGGGTTCAAGTGTTTGCTTCCCAGAACACGAGGAATTCTTTCAGACACGGTTGTGATTTACCAAGTCCCTTGGTTTCCTGTCACAGAACTGGTGGAGCCCTGAGCGAGAGAGAGAGAAGTGGGACTGTCTGTGACACCTGACCATCTCAGAAACACTCAGGCTCTGCTGTTGGCTCCTCTGAATTAAATGCAGAGCAGTTCATTCACTGCGATGCTGTGCAACTATCTCCTTGCTTTGCACAGTCATTTTGCTTGAAATGATGAATAATGCCTGGGTAGTGTAAATTCCCTGGGGGCCATAGCAGATGCTATAAACTCTGCCAGTGGTATTGAGGCATTTGGAAAATTCTTTTCTTTCCATACTTTACACTTTAAGAACTTCAACACTTGATTGCAATGGAGTTTGCCTTGAGGGATGGCAAATTCCAGAAGACACACAGATAGAACAGAAGTTTTACAAATTTTAATAAAGAAGTTCTAATAAAGACTGAAGAGATTGATGGACAGGAAGGACATTCTCCTGTCTGTAGTCCATACAGGATAAAACCAGATTCAAATCAGCATTAGCATTCAATATCAATTTTTCATATGCCCTCTACTGACTGTGTCAGGGAGATCCTTCTTTTGAACCAGACACCCCACACCCCACAAGCAGCACTTATTTTTGTGAAGAGCAAAACCATATTCAAGCCCTGATGACCCTGAAACTTTGCTTGGGAGTGCTGTAATTAGAGCTTGTGTCTCTTTACCTTGAGCTTCAAATCTGCTTAGCAAACCTGGAGGCTTGGCTCTAAAACTAGCCTTCGTGCTAAGATGCCATGCTACTCTTGAATTTGTTAAAACGATCCAACCAACTCTCATAGGAAACCAGAAACAAGAAGGAAAAATTTGGCCAAATTCCTGTATCCAAATATTTTTACAGCATGAGAAATTGAACTAATAATGCTTCTGTCTGGTTAACAGCTGTCAAAGGATGAAAAATAAGCTACTGGGAATGTAGTCAATCACTCACTCCTTTTAATGTGGTGTGAAATCCATAAAGGCATTTATACTGAATCTTAATGTGTTTTACAGAAAAATCACTGGTAGCTGTGTTGAAGAGATGCCAATTTTTAACAAGCAGCGTCTGGTGCTTTCCGGGCCACTCCACGCATGTGCATTCTGTAGGGAACGATGAGCTTGCACTCCGTTTGCTTCTGGGAATGCACGTTTAGTAACATTCCCTCTCTTCCCCCTCTGCTTGAGGTGGGTCACCAGGACATAGGTTTCATTCACAAAAAGACATCCGAGCTTCATCCAGCTCCTCTCTGACAGTGACTGCAGTTTTCATCCATGTGTAGCACGGTGGCTCCTCTCCTGCAAAGCGCACGGGCTGCATCCCACAGACGCGGTGGCGCACGGGGACATAACCTTGACGAGTCCTACTGATTTCACAAGCCTGTTTTTCTAAGACGACAGAGCGGGAGAATCGCCGTTCGCAGGGCTGTGGCCCTCCCTTGTGTGCTGTATTCTTTAACCAGCCGGCAATGCCGACACTGCCTTGCATGACACAATGGGATCCTAATGTGTATGAAGAGCCCGGTGTTGAACCACACACAGAACAGAGGTAGCAGCTTTTTGGATCAGGATGGCTGTTTTTGTTACTGATAGCATTGGCGAATGAAGAACTCAGTGGCTGTGCACAGAGAATGCATGGCTCAGGTTGTTGAAGGATTTGTGTTTCCCTCTGACCCTGCTCTTCACTGGGGTTTATTGGATGGATACAGCTGGATACAGCTGCATACAGCTGCGATGGTCACGGTCTGAGGCATCATCCTCATCCTGCCCCAGAGGAGATATACTGTATCAGGTGGTGCTAATGCATGGGCTAAAGGCCCCTTTGGTCACCCTCCTTCTCTGGCTCAGCAGGCCCATGGCAGGGTTTAGGCTGGTGACTGCTGGGTGGCTGCAGGGATGATCATCCTGCCCACAGTGCGAAAGGAGAGCCAGTCCCAAGGCTTTCTGCCATTGTTTCAGGTGAAAGCACATTGTGAAATGTAACTCGTAACATTCCCTTCTTTACATCTCCACCATCAGTTCATCCGACTCCTAAAATCAGGCTGGCCATTAAAGACTAGTCTTGATGGCAGTTTTACACTACATAGGTCTGCAGTCCTGGGGACCTGAATACATGACAGCTCATTTTCCACAAACTCACAACCACTTGAATCTTGCTGCCCTTTTTTCATGACACAGACTCATTTTGTGGTCTAAAGATCACCTGTTATGCTCAATCCAGGCAAAGTTTTTAGTTAATATTATAGAAAGACAGGAACAGAAACAAAAAAGTATCCTGTCTATAAACTGGCATATGACTGCCATGCATGAGAATGGTAAAATAAGAGAAAAATACAGAACAGAGTCTCGCTGTTTTCTTTTGTGTTTGTTACCTTTACCTAGTGATCCGTAGAGATGAGCAGTTACTATTCCTCAAATCAAACATTTACTCAGTCTCATCATGTACCTTTCACATGTGAGTTAAGGCTTTTGTCCACACTTTCAAATAGCTCCACAGCACAAATTATACAAATCAAGGCAATAGAGATCCTTAGAGGTGGGATTGCACTCAGAATATCTTCCTGCTGTCTTGTCACATTGAACTCTCCTTTCCAAACTGGGATGTGCACAGGCATAGTCATAACAGGTCAGTCCAAAATAGGAAGAAAGTGCCTCAGGATGGCTGTAGGGCAAACATTGGTGCCATGGTTCCTGTCCAGCCTGATGCCATCAGTATAATAAAAACTGTGGCTTCAGCTGAGTTCCTTCCAGACATTAGTTCAGAGTGCAAAAACCATCCAGCAGAACCAGGATCTGTGGAGGAAATGGCCAGGGTGGTTATCTCCTTTCAAAAAAAAAGATTGCCTGTAAGGCAAACACACACGATACAGCTGCCTGCAGCCTGCTGGGCCAGGGAACAAATTAGGAGCATTGGACTTCCACTCCCTTAGCTCTCAGAAATGTATCTCATTAATATCATTTTATGAATGATTTTTGAATTTATGTACTTCATAACATGCAACTACTACTACTAAATACATCATACCAAGCCAACACTCATGCTTTCTTTGCTCTATTTATTCATTTTCCTCTTTTAACAGATCAGCTCCCAGCCTCCAGAAATTGCATCTTATGGTAACATCGTGTATTAGTGATGTACAAAATTTGGAGGCTTTCCTAATATGCCCCTGCATCCCAGTGTGCTGCCTCTTTTATTCAACTAAATGTAATATGGCCTTGTGCTTCTCTCTTTCACTCATGACAGAAAGGAGATACAATTTTTTCATTAAGATCGTACTTCATAAAATATTATTTTTTACTGGGCAACAAGTTCTCTGAGCTTTGACTGAGTTCAGTAGTGATGGGAGGTGCTTATGAAACTAAGCCTGAATTCTCAGCTAAGTGAAGCATTTGGGATTTATTTCAGTCCCACTGAAATCAGTGGGACATAAATATAATTTTAAACAAACATTTAAGTGCTTTGCCAAATGCAGTTAGAATGCTGAACATAGATCTCAACAAGAAACTGTTTTCTATTTCTTACCGTGATAACATATTTTGACACACTGTTACGGTACCAAGTCAGCCATATCATCTTTAACACATTACAACCAAGAGAGAAGTCAGCCTGCTGTACTAAAATTCATGAATAAGAATCATCTTTGAGTGGTATTTCTGAAAATCAGGAACACCCATTTTTATATGGAAAGTACAATGCCCCTATTTCCCAACAAGTCTTTCACTTGTATGTCTCCAAGGAAGCTCAGGCCAGGAGTTAGGCAGCCAGTGAAGAGGCCAGGTGCACAGACTTCAAACAGATGTTTTGCCCATGTGTGGAGCAGGTGAACTACATGTGAATTACATGTGAGATGCCCATTAGGTGCCCAAGTGTGTGAGCATGACTGAGGAGTACAGGAGCTCACTGAGGCACCACAAAATCTCCTGAAGACTGCTGTGGCTTTGTCCAGAAGGTTTGTAGAGCCACATCTATCTTCCCCCAAATAGATCCTTTTGGTGTTTGCTCTTTATTATTTTTAGTGTATGGTTTCACTCTTACATAACTTGGATCTTGTTATGCATTGCATCATTACAGCTACAGGACTGAATATTTCCTTGTTGTTCCTGCAGTTACTTTTGTCTTTACAATTTTTGGAATTTATCTGAACTGTTCCTTAGAGTTTTTGTGGTAATAGATCTTTGTCTAGTTGGTAGTTACTCCCCTCAAATTCAGATAATAAAGCAGCAGCTGTTCTAGAAGTGACTGAATGTAGTGTTGTGATCATTTTGTATTTGTGGAATTCACAGAACTGTAGAATGGTTTGGGTTGGAAGGACCTTTAAAGATCATCTAGTTCCAACCCGTCTGCCATGGGCAGGGACCCCTTCCACTAGACCAGGCTGTTCAGAGTTCCATCCAACCTGGCCTCGAATACTTCCAAGGATGGGGCATCCACAACTTCTCTGGGAAACCTGTTCCAGTGTCTCACCACCCTCACAGTAAAGAACTTATTCGTAATATACAATCTAAACCTATCCTCTGTCAGTTTAAAGCCATTTCCCCTTGTCCTATTGATGCTTTAGGATTTTAGCTTTTATTTTTTCATATATTTATAATCCTGCAATTCTTTAGTGTATAACTCTGAGCTCCATATAGAGGGTTAGCAACTGCTTTTCCCATTTTATCAGACACAGCAATTCCTCTCTAGGCCGGAGAATCAAGGACACCTCACTGTCTCAGGCCCTGAGAAATGGAAACAAAAGTGACTTGGGGGGAGCAAGCTGAGAGAATGGGACTGCACTGCCTGAAGCTGTAATTCGACAATTAAACTCTGATATGCAAATAGACAAAACTTGTATCTGTCCAAAACACGTGTGACTGTCGTCCATCCTGGGTGCAGTCTCTGTGAGACTCCTGCCCTGCCCAAGGTGTGCCCTGTGAAGGCCTTTCAATAAATAACTACCCTTTATCCTTTAACTCTGTCCAGCCTCTGTTCCAGGTCAGCCTCTACAGGGCATCACTATCACTACTTGTCCTACCGCCTGTTACTTGGCAGATGAGACCAACTCCCACCTGGCTACAGCCTCCTTTCAGGCAGTTGTGGGCAGTCACAAGGTCCTCTCTGAGCCTCCTTTTCTCCAGGCTAAACAGTCCCAAGCCCTTCAGCTACTCGGCATAGGACGTGTGCTCCAGACCCTTCACCTGCTCCGTTGCCCTTCCCTGGACACGCTCCAGCACCTCAGTTCTTCCGTCCATGCTTCTGGCAGCTCCGTCTTTCCCCACGCGGCCTCCTGGGAGGGTCCCGGGGGGCAGGGATGGGCGGCCGGGGCAGGGAAGGGGCAGGGAAAGGGAAGGGCTCACCGCGCCGACGCTGTGCCCTCGTTACCAGGAGAGGGAGCAGGTCCCTGCGCATCCCCCGGGCTTTCCTTCCACCTCTTGACGGAGTCGCAAAGCTCCACCGTGAGCTTCTTAACTGCGGGGTCCGAGGGGTGTTCCGCTCCGGACTTTCTCACACAGGCACACAAGCGGCTTTTAAGCAGTTTTCCATGGCTGTACAGCTTTGCACCTGTGAGTCATTAGACACAGTCCTGCCACCCTCACTCATAATCACGAGTTTCACAAAGAATTTCCCTGGAACCTGGGTGTTTCCTTTTTTTAAAAAAAAAGAAAAAAGAAGAATTCTTAGCATTACAGAACACAGGAGTAGGCTGTCCAGGGCATGTGAAGGAGAAGTGTTACACATCTTTAGTTTCAGCAAGCGGAAGGTGATGTACTTAATTCAGGAATGAAAGAAAAAAAGAAAAACAGGAATGCATTTGTAAGACCATGGAAAAACAGCACCCTGTAAGAGGGAATAAATAAGATTTTTCAATAAAATTTTGAAGACATCTGGGTTCAAATAATACAGCAATAAATACCTGCACTGCTTTCTGCAGTAGCGAATGCGATGTTGCACGACTCCAACTGAACATAGCTTTACACATTGCATAGCATATTATTTTCCTTTTGGATGTGAGGGTTAAAAAGTTTTCCTGATTCTAATGCAAATAAAATTGCACAGAGGACATGCCTCTGAAATGAAAGCTCTTACGGCTGGCAGTGCTCCCACTTGTGCAGGCAGGCCTGTGGTCACTCTGGTCGAGTAATGCTTCATCACACACTGCAAAATAATATTGTGAGGGATGCTAAGGACCATTTGAACTTAAGACAACTTCATGAGCCCACATTTCATGCATTCATTGTTACCTGCCCGGAGGAGTAAGTTGTCTCTGTGTTGCCTATGTGCCATGTAAAAGCCTGTGTTTACATGGTTACCATTTCTTTTAGACTCATAATCAGTTAAATGAGCTGGAAGATGGTAGTGCTATCATGTCTCTTTTATATCTTGTGACAGAGACAATTTCATCTGCAAGCACAGACTATGACTAGGAGTCAAGAGGAGGCAGCTCCACTCCCACCGTTTGTGCTCTTGGGAAGCTCATGCCAACACCGAGAAGCTGCAGGAGCAGCTGCAGCACTGTTGCATGGCCACCCTCACTCAGGAGTGTTGTGTTCTCTAAAATCCAGCTGTTTTCAACAGCAAGCCATGAAGTGGGATCACCTGATGCCCCAGGCCACCTCAGACAAGTTAGACAGCACTGCAAGAGTATGCAAATAGCAAGGCCTCCACCTCTCTGCTGTGATTTTCTATCAATATATCACCATTTTTTTCACTGCTCTTTGGTTATGCCTCTATGCACAGACTTGCATCTTCAGAAACCTTGGCTATGCAAGGTCTGCCAAACGTAGGGACTGTGAGGATGTCTGCGCAGCTTTTTGCAGGGTGACATGCTCTGAGCTGAATGAAGATAATATTGTAGGTGCCACGCCTGCAGAAATAAAAGGAACCTCAAGAAATGCCATGAGTCAATCCCACTGCTTAGAAACCAGAGATAAACAAAAAGCATAGTGACTGCTACTGAAATAGATGTTCATGTAATGAATGTTTAAGGGAAGCCTTCGGATTTTCTACTTCCCAGACTTAAAAGTGGTACAGAGTTTAAGTGTGGTCCTCACCCTGCAATTTCTGCCTGCATCTGCATCCTGTGTCCATCTGTCTTACTTCCCAGTTTCACAGAAAGCCATGCCTAGGGATGAGAGAAAAAGACCCCTCTTGAGTGCCAGCTGCACTTCCCCCGCAAACTGGAGACAAAGTTTCCCATGCCAACGTCCAGCTGCTCAGTGCAGTGCGCTTTACCTCTGTGGAAGACAGGATGGCAAGGGTGGGGGCTGCAAACATCTTTCCTAAAATCAGCAATTGGCTTAATTTCCTGGTTTAATGCTACTGTTGGAAAGGAGAATCAAAGCTGGTTATTAAAGAAGTGTCAGCAAGCAAATGGGTTAAATGGTGCCCTAAGTCTGTGAATGCAGTGGGTGAGAGAAGAACCTGTTTATAAACTGCAGTGACTGTGCTGCCTGGAGATGACTTCATGCCTGAAGAACTCCTGTAACCTTTTTCAATCGATGCTTTTCTTTTTCTCTCACAGAAATGTCACATAAGGACATACACTGCATTACATGAATGTCAGAGATAACTGCCCAGCTATTGTGCTTCCTTTTATTTCCCTTTTCCCTCAAAAGTAAGGCATTCCTTTTTTCTGCACGTAAACAAAATGGGATTTGATGACAAAATCAAGCCTAATCATCAATCAAGCCTTTTTTACCAGTAAGATTTTCAGAAGAGATGATAAGCAGACATACAAGTGCAGCTTTTTGCTGTGATGATCACAGAGGAGTATAATGAAGATTAATCATCACTTTATCAAACTAAATCAATTTTTAAAAGCACCTCAATTAAATAACAGCTTAGATTCTGTAGAAGTGGCCGAGCCAAAGACGTGCCGTTGTGATGTGCTGGCATCTTCTCTTCCCTGAAAGGCCCTGCCTTCTCCTTGCTCACCCATGCCCATGCCTGCTTGGCTCTGCTGCATCACATTACAGCTGCTCAAGGCCCTGTGCCCCTCCAACCTCTCTACTGTCTTTATTCCACACCCTGGGCATCCTTCTGCCACCTTCCCACATCCCAGCAGAACCTTGCTGCAGCCAGGGCACCCAGCATCTAACCCCTCTAAAGAGTCTCACAAACCTAAATATATATTGGTGCTAACAGCTAAAAAGCTGCCCTGGTTTAAGAAGATGGATTGATTCTGAAGCTCTGAATTTCAAGGCCACAAAATCTTTCTGCATCCGTAAGACTGAACAACATTCATATGTAGGTTGGTAGAGTTCAGACACCTTTTTTCTTGAGGCCTCTGTTTGCCCATCACTAAAGGAGCAGAAAGACTCTTGCTTGCCCTTTGCTGGTAGCTCTCCCCAAGCACCAGCTGTGACCCTGCCAGGGCAGGGGTCCAGAGGGAAGCCTTAGTGGCTCTTCTGTGCTCTTCCCACCAAAGCCCCTGGGATACCTTCTTGAAATAAATATCTTTCTACTGTTGGTGGGATATTTCAGTCTGCTTGCTCCTGCTTTGCTCTGAAATAATTTCTCCAGCAAGAGCTCAGCCAAGAAGTATTTGGAGATTTGCCTGACTGAGAACTGACTAAAAAATATGCAGATTTTGGCCCTAATTTTTTTTTACATCTAATAGATAATTTAATTAATTCATATTTCTCTCTCTGTCTCTGATCATATATGACATTAGAACACTTGAAAATAAAAAGCATAAGGTGCTCTGAGGGATTTGTAGGCCTCCTGACATGCCCATTTTCAAGATAATATTAGGAGACAATAGAAAGCATAATCATTAACTACCTGGTAGTGATGTCAGACCTTCTGTTCTCTTGGGTTAATGTATGATTCAATCAGCACAAATGGAGGTCTTCAATATGCCCTTTTACTGGGATTAAACTCTGGTTACATTTTGACATCCGTAAAGACTTCAAACAAATCCAGTAATCTATATGCATAATATGGTAATTGTGATAAACTGAAATTGAAAAAGATACTGATAATTATATGTGGTGAAAATGGCTAATGCTGACGACCTGATAGTTATTTATTATTAGTTATTTTATTAGTTATATTGCTGTTAATCTGTGAAATTGTGCAGTGCTAGTAACAAAACTCCTCCTGGCTTAAATCTTACCTATGCCTTACCTTAAGATACACAGAGAAAGTAAAAATGAAATGTAAAATGTTTTACATTGCAAATGTAGCACAGCTGGCTGGCATTTTTGGCATGATATATGTGTGGATACAGCACAAACCAGCCAAAATCGGCACAAAGCCCAGGGTTGCATACATTGGAGACAAACAATGAACCATCACTATGCTGTGACTCCAAGCCTCTGAAAATGCCTGCGTTTTATCCTACAGTTTCCTTTCTTTAGCCCACCCTTTCTTAAAAAATGCTCTATTAAATGGGCACTGATTTCTATTAGCAGCACTCCAGAAAGCAACAGAAAAACTACACCCTGTGAAAATTTGCTTTGTTTTACTGCTATTTTTACTTATACCAATATGTGTTTCATGCCTGAGCACCAAAATACGGTGCTGGAGGTCTGCAGCAGAGAGCCTGCCCGGAGCTCCCTTGGCACTGACCTGCTGGACCCCCACCACGGGCTGAGACAGACACTCATTCCAGTCTGTCTTTGCTGTTTTGGCTAATTGTGGTGTAGATAGTTGTCAACAGGACTTAAAGAAAGAGCATCAGTGCATTTTCCTGGGTTAGTGATGTACAGGCAGATAACAAGTTGTGGTCACTTTTGACAAGGATCAGAGGTGAAGCAGTGACCCGGAGTCTGAACGTAATGCACCCTATTACCAGCCCACATCTGACCGCTGCCTTGTGAGCAAGGGGAAAGCAGACGTCTTATTAGCTACCATCCTTAAGTGGCTTTTGTCATCGTGTCAACTTTGAAATAACACACACTGGGCAGGGACACACACACACCCCCCCACACACCCACACCAGTGGCCAAATGAACTGCCAGACAGTTTAAATGGAGCAATGAAAGACACCAGGGTTTAGAAAACGCAAAATGCAAAAATGCATAGAAATATTTTTTCATCTTTATGGACAATGAGGGGGTAAGACTTGCACTCAGTTATCACAAATTTCTGTGATACTTAACAATGCATGGTGCTTCCACTACGGGGAGACTAAAGGAAGCAAGCTGCAGAAAAATTAGGGGCAATGCTCAACGCCCACAAATTTATAAGTTGTATAGTTAGTGTAAAGCCTATCTGACAAGTAACCTATCCTCTCTCCCAAAATCTAATTTAATTGCTAGCTTAGAAATGTGGATGTCCCTACAGATGTCTCACTTGTCTGCTTAAAAAATGTTCTTCGTATCACTGAAAAACACTCTCTCAAACCAAGGGAATAATTTACTGGGGCTGAGATACTTTCCTCTTCCCTCAATAAGAAGGAAGACAGGTGAAGCAGAAGCTGGCACTGAGCTGGTCTCAAGCTGTCCTGGTGCCATGTGTTTTCCAAAGCTGAAGAGACACACACCCAGCTCACGGCAGAGCAGCCAGGGCACTACAAGGGCTGGTGGTTCCATTACAGGGGTGGACAAGCTGGAGGATGAGAACAACCACAGCATGAGCTGTGCCCTCACCAACGAGGTGCAGGCCCACAGGGTCTGGCCATGGTGGGCAGAGCCAGATCCGTTTGGCAGCACCAGACAGGGCAAGTGGAGGGCCTGGCTTGGAGTCCAGCTGGGGAGATCTGGGCACCTGGTCTAGCCTTAGCCAAATTCTTTCACCTACAGAAGATGCTGTGTTCATGCTGTTGTGTATGATGCCGAGGTTCACAGTTGCTGGGCCAGCTGTTCTGGCTTCAGAAAGGGAGTGGCTATGTGTGCTCTGGGATGAAAAACTATCAGCAAGGAAGGAAATTAATGATGAGGTTGTTCTGGGATCTGACTTAATGCTGCCTTGCCCCGGTAGAAGTGCAAGGCAGGAGGTATAGCAGCCCAGTGTTGACATCAGACTGGGAGGCCTTGCCAACAGGGTGAGGGGTGGGATATAGTGTGAAGGCATAACGCATGAGCACGAGGACCAGTGGGGTAGAAATGGAAATTCATCTGACAGCAAAGGGACAGTCTCTGTGTGTCGGGATTAATCATGGAAATATCTTTGAGTTCATCAGCTGTGAATGACAGAGGTGGAGTAAGTCTTTGTTTTATTAGTCACAAGGTGACAATGAGCCACTGAGATGTGTTGGCTGTGAAGATAAAAAGGGTGACCACAAAATCTATTAAGCAGGGTACTTCCTACAGAGAGCAAGGCTTATTAATGCTATCACAGAAATCTCTGGAGACATCTTATCCCTGCTGCCTTATACCAGTCACTCTCAGCCAGGAAAGACATGGCTAGCCTGGAGTGGAGTCAAAGGTGATGGCTGGGGGCAGTCACTCTCCTACGAGGGAATATGCTCAAGAGTAATTAGCTCAGCAGAAGACTGTAGAGCTTATATTATTGCTCTTCATAAGTAATTCAGAAGAGTTAGTAGCAGGAAGGGAAATGGGCCATTTACGTTAAGCTAAAGAGCAGTTTTGGCACAAGAAGGAGTGGTGTGAGAGGCTGTGGGGATCCCACTGTGCCAGCAAGGGAGCTGAAGGAAGTGAGAAATACCATTAACCTTCCTGGCTGTCCTTGGCTGTGGGCTGAGTAAACCAGCCCAGCAGCAGCAGACCTGTTGGGCTTTAAAAGGGGACTTAAGAGGTTAATGACAAGTTCATTGGAAGAGAGAACTCAGTTCTGGGTAGCTAGGAGCTTTGAGCTGGGGTAATTAGCAGGTAATACAAGCTGATGTTTGCTTTTCTGATAACATACCGCTATTCTGAAATACCGAGAAGTTTGGGGTATTGCAAAGGGTGAAAATCAGTTTGGTCTGTGCTGAAAAATGAGGTTATAAAGCTGAAGCAGGAGCTGCCAGTAAGCACAGAGCCTTCTTGTTTGAATCTGGGTCTTCTGCCCCTGTGCCTAGTAAATGAATGTTCGAAAGGGTGGGGAAAAGGCAAATGGCAAAATGAGTATATATGTTGACATCAAGGAATAAAAGTTCTTCATTCGCATTTTCAAGTTCAAAGTTACTATGGCCAAGGTGCACTTTAGCTATTGGTAGCCTCAGGAATATATAGGATTGAATTCTTTCATCTTCCTTGTCAGAAACTACCTGGAGAGATTCTTTACTAGAAGAGGAAGAGCTCTGTTTTAGAGTAGCACAGGGGACAACATACGCTCTGCACATCTGTGTGCTCTCTACAGCCATGTACACCTCGAGCCTCCAGAAAAGCCATTCCTTTTCCCTCTTATGCTGGCAAAGTCAATGAAGGAGTCCTCATTAGAACCTAGTTGAAGTGTGTTTATGGTGGGGAGTTTTGTACTTCTTCAAGTTGTGGGGATCTGAAACTGTGAAATTATTAAAAGGTGAGCCCAGGTGTCCCTGTGCCCTTTTTGATTGATATTCTAATAGTTTTTGAATGTCTTCTTAGCTGCTTTTCGAGGTGTCCAAGGCAATACCTGTACTTACGGAAGTGCCCTACAGGCATGTGCCACAGAACAAGCATCTAATATATTGTTTTTTTCAAGCTCTTCACCATTAAACACAAAATACCTTTCAGGATTATAAAGATTGCTTATCCAAAACCAACATAGCTCCCTTGAGCTGCCAAAAGCCTCTGTGGCAGAAGGAAAGCTGTTCTCTCTAACAGCAGCACAGCCTCCATGTTGCAGTGCGAAGCCGGTTTTCAAAAGTTTGGTGTTTGTTGCCGCGGAGGTGGTGCAAGACACACACAGACAGCTTTTCTCTATGTTCATGCAGAGATTCTTTTTGCCTTTGACTGGTCTGAGAAAGTGCAGGTCCACAGACAGAATCTGCTGTTGCCTGTGACGACTGCATTATGGTTCATATGGCTCTGTGTGGGAAGCAGAGATCCCAAGTAGCAAAAGCTACCTCAGGGAAAAAAAAAAAATCAGACACATCCTGGTAACGATGCCCCACCCCCTTGTCACACATTCATTTTTACAAAAGAAAATCAAAAGTCAAAGAACAAGACCAAGTGTTAAACTTTGTGGCATTAAATCAGAAAAGGCAGTAACCATCCCGGCATCTCTGGATGCCTTCTGAAAGCAAATACTTGCCCTTGCTTAACACTGCTAGCCTGAATGTAAGATGTCAGTACTGAAGATTAGCTTGGTATGTTGGCACAGAAAATGTTCTGACATAGGAAGACAGGGTGGGAGAGTGACAGCAGGTGATCAAGGACAATCCGCCCTAGTGAATGAGCATTAAAGGCTGACGGAGAAGCATGGACTTGGTAGGGGCGGGGGAGGAAGGAGTTTGAAGAAACACTGATTGAGGTCAAGAAGATTTTCCTTTCGAAAGGAGAGAGACAGAGGAACATTAAACAGGTAATGAGAAAGTAAATGGAGGAAAGCTACTGCACAGTACAACTGCATGATAATCAGGAGAGGTTTTACATGTATTCCCTAGCTATTCACACTGATCAGCCCAGGGACTTGGATCATGATGATATCTGAGCATACAACAATAAAAGGAGATTTCCCAGGTGATTGTAGGCATGATCCAAAATGAACTACCTGCAGCTCTGCGGCTGTGTATACCAAATAAAATACCCAGGAGTTCAAAGGCATACCCTGGACCCTGTCTGCCTCTGTTCCTTGGGAAGCTGAGGGAGTGCATTTAAAGAGTATAATCATGTCAAAATCAAGGTCTATAGAGCTCTCCTTTTCATGGACAAATAATTTCCACTGAGATCAGTAGGACCAACTCATAAGTGGTCTGAATTGAAAACCTTTTAAAAAAGCAAGAGTTCTCAGTCCTTCTGTTTGCTTCAGCTATGTGTTGTTCTCCATTTTTTCTGAGTTAAGAAAACAAGATCTCTTGTTTTTTCAGGTCTGGAGAGAAGTGATAATTTTATTTGTTTCAAAAACTGAATCATCTTTTTTAGTATTAAGAATAAAAAACCCCAAACCTTGTAAGCTATACTTCGGAATTACTACCTTTTGGATTAGGCAGGACTAAGATACACTTGTTAAAGCCATTGTTTATATAAGAAACCTCCCAGTGCTTCAATGTGAAAGTAGGCTGCCCTAGAATGTGTGCCTGCATCCTCTCATCTGCACCATCATACTACAGCAGAGCATGGCAAATTAAATTACCAGAGTGTCCTGTTTTCTCCCAAAGAGAAGAGAAATTTGTTTGCCTCTTGCCCTGGGCTTTCTCATGTTGTTCAGAAAGCTCCTGTGCACCAGCACGGTCTGGGTGAGAGCATTGTGAAGGCAGGCCAGCTGCCAGGAAAGCTGCCTCCAGCTCTGCTGCTCTCATTTCTGAGCTGTCAGCGCGGCTCTTCCAGGGGAGCAGAGCTGTCGGGGGCAGCCGCAGCCGCACCACTCCGCTGCCCTCTTGTAATTACAGCACATCCCGCTTGCAGCCTGGTAGGAATGCCTTATTGAACGAGTGCCGCTGACGTGGCTTTTCCTGCCCGTATGTAACACTGCTCTGCTTTAAACCTGCGCGTTTCTGGAGCATCGGCACCGGCTTGGCTGGATCAATCACTGCTGCTGTTAGTGGTGCAGGTGGAAGGGTTGGAAAGAGCCTGAAGCTGATCCAGAAGAAGGCCTGCATTGATAGCGCTTTTCCTGTCTATATGATGTGGGAATTGTAAGGATGCCAGCAATTCTGCTCCTTTTCAACATCTTCTAGCAAAAGAGACTTCAGCTTTCTGTTCCAGTTGAAATGCTTCCACTGGTTTCTCTTGGTTCCACCTGAAAAACAGGCTTTAGATCAGAGCCTTTGGGCAACTGATTTTATGGACATGCTACTGATCTCTGGAGCCATAGTTCACCAGTGGAAATCCAAGGAAGGTTCCAATGGAATGTCATCTGTGAAAGGTGAACTTGACCTAAAAATAGATCTCAGCTTCAAATATCAAAATTAGCTGAAATGGTTTAACTTCCCACACAGACACCCTGGGATGGTCAAGAAAAAGCTGTGTGGGAGGCAGTAGCTAGGGCTTTCTGCACCTTTAGAACCTTCTGCCTTTTAGTAGACCCTTGTGCAGCTGCTGCCACCTGCCCATGCCTCTAAAATGACTCCAGTCATAACAACCACAGTTCAAACTGGGAGTACCTGTATTCCCACAGCAGTGCCTCACATCAGGCAGTGGGTGCAGATTAGCGTGAATCCAATGTCTCTTGGAGATTTTCAGGACTGAAAACTTCTCATAGGATAAGGTGAGCACACTTCAGTGTTCCTCTGCATTATTGTAACACAGAGTACCACAACAAGACTGGAGGATCTGCTTCATACACTGTGCAGAGCCTCAGCCCACAATATTTCTATTCACAGTTCACTATATGGGACTCTGTCTCAAACATAAAATCAGGCTGACAATATTTCTGGTTAGTACAAGTACGCTTCAAAGGACACTAAACTACTTTTTGCATTAGTTTAGAAAAAAAATTAATCCAACTAGAAGAATGACATGTCCTGCCTTGAAGAAAGGAATCACTGATTAACTTTTAGCATATGTAAACCCCTGCCAGTTTCTGATAAGAGTCACCATACTTCACACAGAAATCGCTGCCGAAAATCAGAAGACCAAATTACTTTTCCATGTAGAGGTAATAAGTGCATTTCACGATGGGCAGAAAAGCCTGTTAGGACATTTCTGGTTCTGGGAATTTGCAGGCTGAGGAATTAGCAGAGACATAAAATGAAGACTGTTGGATAGGATAAAAAACTTAGGTTACTTTTACCAATATGCAATGTGATGGACTCAGAAGCCACTTTACTTGAGCCTGTTTTTAACTAGGATTGGATTCCCTATAGGTTAAAGCTGCTTTCAATGCTGTAGTTTTATCAATTGGCTTGGAGGGTATTTTTTCAGAATGAGCAATTTGCATTTAGATGGTCCAAGGTTAGTGCAGCTACTTCAGTCTTGATATCCAGTATAGCAGGCTGGGGCTGTGCAGGATGGCAGGGACACACCAAAGGCTGCTCTGTGTCCTACACTATCCCTTCTCCTCACACGGGAAGAAGTCAGTCAGGAGTTCCTTTCTAACCTGGGACACAAATGACAGATCAAGTGAGTGCCAAGCCCATGTCCAAGAAACCCATATAGGGTGGCATTTCCTCTCCTCTGCACTGAACATTGACCAGGGAGAATACAGTGCAGCTTGTTGCAGGGACAGCATTTAACTTGTAGGTTTATTGTACAGAACACAATGATTATTAATTGATTTCTTTTAGTGTCGTACAAGTGTCTGCAGCCAGGTGCTCAGACATTTTGTGGGCAGAACCCGAATGGATCCCTTCGCCCCTCGGGCATTTACCCCCAGGCTCCCGTATTGCCAGTGAACATAATGGACTACCAACCTTATGAAGCCAGTGGGGCAGCTTATGTATTCACAACTATGGATGAGTGCACAGGTTTGCAGGATCTGGGTCTTCTTTTTCCCCTTTCTTTCCACTTACTGTTTCACTGGAAGTCTTTATGTGTGTAGCAGGCTGCTTTTCCTTACACTGTTTAGATGAGACCCCAAACGTGGGGTCTGTTTAGCTTTCCATGAAGTACTGGGATCTCTCGTGCTTTGCCCCAGTGTTGTTGTTCGCCTTCTTAGGAAGCAGTGCTCTCCTTTAATTTCTGGCTTTTACCAGGGAAGCCATTGATCTAAGCTCAGATTTATCAGATACTGATCAAAATCACATTCGCTGAAGACAATGGTCTTTTGATCAACTGCATTGGGAATTTTACCTGGAATTCAATACACATATGGTCTCTGAAGGCAAAGATTTTCACTGAGTTTTATAATGAAGTATAAACAGCCTTTGACTATAATTGTTTTACTAATTTGCAGTCATGTCTTTTCCGTACATGGACAAGATTTCCAAGTAAGGGTGGGTTATTAAGATCAGATTCTTGCAATGATTATGCTGCTGGTTACCTTCTTGATTACAGATGTAGCCTTTTTTCTCTTCCCTCCTCAAAGGGATTTAGTTCTAATAGAGGCCCTTTTGTACTGGAACAGTAAATTAATGTTGTTATTTCTCTTCATTTATTAATGTTGTTAATTCTCTTCAGGCATATTTTTCTCTTTTGCTTGGTGCCTGAACACTTCATTCTGTAATTTGCTTGCAACTTAGCAAAGTACAGTTTTAATCTTGTCTCGGTTTGGACAGGTGTTTACCAAGAAAGGCAGGAGCCTCCCTTGGAATGAGCAAATGTAAACCCCCTTCCCTCCGAATTATTATAACGTTGGAATTAAGGGGCTCTCAGGCAAAGATATGAGAATAGGAATAGCAGTTCTTTACTAGTATATCTAATGAGGCAAAAACAACAACAATTTTGGTATTAACAACAAAACAAAACCACAAAAAAAACCAGTAAGAGGCCGTCGGCGACAAGCTGGGACGGCAGAGACGGGCAGAAGTCCTGGGATGGTGGAGGAGATGTATCACGGTCTGGAGCTGCAGTGGGAAAATCTCC
This sequence comes from Callaeas wilsoni, assembly GCA_013398955.1. Taxonomy (NCBI): domain Eukaryota; kingdom Metazoa; phylum Chordata; class Aves; order Passeriformes; family Callaeidae; genus Callaeas; species Callaeas wilsoni. Next base: position 52,328 of record VWPU01010545.1, read on the forward strand.
GGGAGGTCTCGGCAGGCAGGAGGTGCGGGCCTACAGAGCAGCGAAGGCTGGGAGCAGCCCCGAAAGACCACGCGAGGGCCGGGCTCCCAGGGCGGCAGGCAGAGAAAAGATCGCGGCAACCAGGCAGATGGTAAGAAAGTCCTTCCCTCAGTGAGGTGGGTGTTAATAAGGTCTCAGTCTGAAGGGCTGCTCTTACGAGCAGGGGCTCACCCGCGGCAAAAGAAGCAGGACCAGGCTGGTCCCCGACGACAGCCGAAAAACTCCTCTCCAAACAGCCTCGGCCGCCTCCTTCCTCTTCTCCAGTCGAGCCAGAGAGTGAGAGAGTGCGTATCCGAGCCCCTGGAGAGAGAGTTGTCCCCCCCCCTCGCGGTATTTTCCCCCCGCCTGGGCACTCCCAGGTAACGAGAGAGAGGCCCCCGGCCTTCTCCGCTGAGCTGATAACCCCCTTTGTCTGTGAAGTACCCAGTCATGATGGGCCATCAGCCACACCTATGGGGAAAATTCTTCAAGAAATAGAAAAAAAACCCAACAAAACAAAAGAAGAACCCAAACCCCTACAAATCTTTAAGTTGAAAAACAGAAATCCAACATCCTGAAAGTAAAAAATGAGAGATTTTAAAGTTTATTTGATATTTAGATCTAATAAAGCCAAGAGATTTGAGAATAATTATAGCTCTTAAAATTAGGCTTTAAATTTTCTTCGTTGAGTTAGAAGTATTATAGAGATTTCCTTGCTTTTCAATGCATGTTTGTAATGCACACCATGTGCATGAAAATGCAGCCAAATGTAAGTTTCTTACCCAGAGCAAAGGAATAGGGTTCACACTTACAGCATGGACAGTCATATCTTAGGAAACAGCAGCGTGCAAGAAGATGTGAGGGTTCTAAGAAACAGGCAAGGTAACCGGAGCTCCCAGTGCCCTGCTTTGGTGATGGGCACTGTGTATGTACTGCCAACTCATAAGGAGAAGGGATTTTACCATTAACTGAGGCATTGGGACAACTATTGCTGAAACAGTACAGGTCATTCTCCTGCTGGTACTTTAAAAATGAAAATGAAGGAAACAAACAGGAGAAGTCCAGAAGTGAAAAGGACAAAAACGGAGCCTGGACAAATGCTTTGAAAGCTGGAGGAAATGCCTGGCAGTGACAGATTTCAAGAACTCCATTTGCTTAGCTTAGCAAAGAGAAGACTGAGAAGTAATTTGTTATCACTGGAAAGTACCTTCACAGAGAAGGAAAACAAATCTCAAAGGATTTAACCTAGCTGAGAAGGCAAGAGAAGGAATGAGGCTGGCAGAACATGGGAAGACAAAGACAGGTAGAGCCAAAATCAGGCATGCTTTTAATGTGGCAGAAAATTGTTGGAAGAAAGAGCTGAGTGGCATAGTTGATTCTTCATCTCTGTGTGTCTTCAGTCTTGTCTAGAAGATAAGGTTCAGTTAAGCAGCAGTAATTTTGTGCAGTACAGTCTCACTGGACAACAGTCCTCTGTCCAACCGGGGGTCAGCCTACACAAACCACATTTCTGGTGCTAAACTTTATGCTACAAATGAAGTGCTGCTTAAAGTGGAAGTGAGTCTCATAGTTTGAGGTCTCTTTTGTAATGTCCTACTTATCGAGCAGCAATGACAGGAAATAATTTTTTCTTCTATTCTTTTTCTGCTTTTCCATTTCTAGAACAATGGGTAATGTCAACAGTTTCAAGTCTTGCTTAGGTCTAGTGTAGTTTAGGGTCCTTGGACAAATGGCTGAACTACAAAAAGGATAAAAGCATACTTCTGCCTTGGATAAAAGGCCAAAATATTTTAAAAATTTATATTTGCATTAATATAAATCTATGTGTATCTCCATCTGTAATGGAGCAGAAGAATGACTGGAATATTTGCTTCCTGAAGTCTTAAGCTTAATATCAGCAGGTTACCACTCATGGGGAGAAGAGGCACCCCAAGCTGTCTGTATGTCAGGCAATGATTTTCGTCCATAAGAATAATCACAGGAATGGGGTAAACCACTACTGAAACTTACTCTTTCACCACTCTATTCCTAGGGAACACAGTTGTTTTACAAAGTGCTTCTAAAAAAATTTTATGTAGCATTAGTTACCTATTACAGCTGCTGTCTGAGACCATTGTTTCTCAGAGAACAGTGACTATGAGATCTGTCATCAGAGAATTGCCACAACAGAGACTTGGTGTGCCAGACTTGCCACTGAAGTATTCTTGGCTGCTTACTCTGATCTCAAGTGCTGGTCTCGTTTGAGTCCTAGCTAACTCAAGAGCTAAGAGCTATGAAGGTATTTTCCATCTTACTCTGATGATGTGGTATTGATAGGGAATATTCCACAGGGAGAGGTGGAATCATGACTACAGTTCACGGGTGGACATTTATTGCTTTTGGTTTATTGCAGGTAGGAATTCCCACCTACGCTCCAATCAAGCATGCAGAAACTGTGGCATAGTAGGATATTCTTGTAGAAAATGCTATTGCTTTTGAGTTCTTGTAAAAAGGCTTCTATCATGAGAGATATGCTAAAAAGGGTGTTACTGGTCTACTATATGAGAAGAAGCTTGTTCTGGAGCCATCCTTGAACAGGCTGCAGATTGTTATATTGTCTATATATTTTTTTTAACCAGAATTATGTGCATGCGCTCAGTGACTTTGCTAGTGAGTCATGTTATTTTCCTGGGCTTCACAAGCACAAGGTGATCAGATCCCTACAGAGCATCTTTTTTTTCCCCCCCTTGCTTTCTCCTGTGCACATTGTATCTAAACTAACTCAGGAAGTGGAAAAGATGCATAAAATTTCTCATCGACTTTATATGTGTGGTTTAAAACTGTGGACATGTTAATAGTCATGTGTGCTTAAAAGTTCCTTTAATCACCACCTCAAAGCTTAAGCCTCTGGATATCAGTGTTGAATTGGGCTAGTAGTAGCTTTGTGAGGAGTTTCCTCTGACATGTTTAACTGTGGACACCAGAAAAAAAGCTAGGTCTAGCAGATAGGCATTGCATGGTACTTAGCAGTAGTTTGAAAACCTGGTGCAGAGGAAAATCTCAGGTTGGGGCCTCCTTGATTTTTAATTAGTTAAATTTCATTTGCTTCATAAAATGTAGTCCTTATAATTTTAGTGCAGGTAACTATTGCATCAGTTTAGGTGCCTTGGGGAAGTGTTTCTCAATGGCCCAGGTTTAACTCAGTGATAACTGGAGGTGTTTGCAACTTGCTGAGCGAACTGCTCATGTTTTGTATGTGCATGAGGCTTCTGTGCAGCACAATGAGGGTCTTGTACTGAGCATGAGGCAAAGGACAGCTGCTGAGAAACATGTGGCTGAGGCCAGTTCAACAGGCAAGAGGTTTCTGGTAAGGCCTTAAATACTCTCTGGCCATTAGGTATGGAAGTTGGATTTTATGGTTAGGTCCCTAATTTTGTTTTATTGCATTAGGAAAGACTAAAAAGTTGTTATGAATTTTTGGACCTATTTCATGACATTCATAAAAATCTAAATTAATCACATTTTAAACCTCCAAGACTCACATTTGCAGTGTTTTGCTTCATCTTTATTTTTCTAGTCATAGGGAATTCTTGGTCCAAGGTTCCCAAGAGGACCCCAGAAATGTAAAGATTTTTGAAACAGATATGACTATTGCAGCTGAAAGGCAAGTTGAGAATTAGAATGCTCTGGATGCTTGTTCTAGCTCTGATGGATTAGTAGAAAGGACTGGAGAGGTTACTTCTATTAATGCTTCAGTACTTCAATAACACTCATTTCCCTGCCTGTAAAATGACCTCTCAGGCTGCTATGCAAATCGAGGTCCAGAATTCTGGAAGCTAACAGGGACGTTTGCAAAACGCGTTATTGTTTACAGGCAGCATCCTTCCCCTCCCCCTCCATTTCTCTAAGCAGGAACCACTTCAGTGCTGCTAATACCCAGTAGGAACCCTGTGAGTTCAACTCCAAAAAGGTTTGAATAATTCAGTGCCATTTCCTATGTGAACATAAACTGTGACTGTGGAAGGTCTGATCCATAAGCAGCCTTGACTCTTCCTCCTCTTCCCCTAACAAAATTGCCACATTTGGATAAACTTGCTGCATTTCATCATGAGAGTGAAAGCAGCCAGGCAGCAAGAGGTGAACCTCTGTGGCCAGTGGTATTTATTAGCTTCTGCTCACCAATATAGTTTTCAGAAAATCACCAACTTCTACTGGTTTCCTGGAGATGCTGTAGGTACATGCAACATGCATGTGAGTGTTTTAGAAGTTGAAACCGTATTATTAGGATTTTTATTAAATTAATGTGTGGTTTGCCCATGAGAAATGCATGCTTTCCTCACTTCAGAGGAGACTGCTTGCTGTGTGTGCAGCCAGAGACATTGCTAACAAAAACCAAGCCACCACCCACCAAAGGGCAGTAACAAACTCGCTGGGACCTGGTCTCAGTGAATTGCAGAACAATGACTTTATTTCTCACTTGTTTGCTGGAATTATGTAGGTTTTGTTGCACGATCAGCACTGACAGGGATGTTGATGAGGTTTGAAGCTTTCTCTTTCAACCAGAGGCTGTTCTTTCCTTTAGGAAGAAAATACCTAGCACAGGAGCCAGCCTGGAGTGCATTGCCAGCTGTGCAAAAAGGGCTTGGGGATGAGCAGTCCCTCAGGCCACCTCACTGCTGGGCTTGGTGGTGGCTCCCACAGGGCAGCATCTGCTTCTCAAGCTGATCTAGTGTGGCCCAGCCTGGCTTTTCTGTATGGCATTTTTTCTATCCCATGCAAGCTGCTGGGACACTGGAAATATCAAATAAGGGGTTCCAAAAGGAAGAAAATGTTAAGGAAAATGCTATTTCCACAGTTAACAAACATGAGACTCTCATTACAGGTTCTGCCTCTCTCTCTACTCCACATCCACATGCCTGTAGAAAGAAAGGGAGAAAACCAGAGGGAGGGGGAAGCACCATTAAGAACACAAGAACCATCTGCACTCAGACGTGTTATGCATGTGCATGCCAACTTTTTGTATATACATTTGGAGGAAGGATTTCAGGGAATGTGCAGCCGTAGGCAGAGAGGGCCTGAGAAGCATTTGTGATACCTAGTTTTCATTTAGTGCATGCCTTTGGGTTTGTGAATGTATCTAGCCAAAAACACCACCCTCTTACCATGCTCTCTTAACAGCCAACACTGAAACAAGATTCAGATGGTGACTGAGGTTTTACTTTTTTTTTAATAAGATACAAGTGCCTTTTCACATTGAAAGTTATGTCATTTAGGGGACAGTTGTGAAACCCTGGTTTAACTTTTGTTCCCTTTTTAATTTTCAGAAAACATGTTAGTAGAGTCTGCAGGACAAGGCCAGTGTTGTCTCCCTGCTGTGGAGCATCCTCACCTATAAAGGTAGCTAGTTTTGTACCTTGTGGCTTTATCATTTGAAGCAAACCTGTTTTGTTCACTGAACTTGGGTGTAAAATCAAAACCCTACTGATTTCACATAGGTGTTTACTGACAGTCTTGTGACAAAAAAAGTCAGAAAACACAACTTTTCAGTTTGAAAAAACATCCAAGTAAATCACAGAACCCAGAGAAAGCTAAAAGCATTAAAGGCTTCATGTAGGAAATAGTCCACAGAATTCTGCCTGACACAAGCAGCTTTTTCAAAATTATCCTTTTAAGGAGATAGAAAACCTTTAAAATTTTTTTCTATATGACCTTGTGGTCCTTGCTGCCTATGTGAAACATGCAGGATTAAGAAGACCTCATTACTGAGAGAGGATCATTTACTAGCTGCAAAGTGAAATAATTAGTTAACTTTGGGCATTGTTCTAAATAAAACACACGTACCTTTGCACAGAAAATAATGTTTTCGCCATTAAAGTAGGTTTCAGGAAAAGTGTTTCACATCATTTATGCCAATTCAGAGGAGAGCTCAGATTTTTGAATCACAAATTTTCAACATCCAGCTTGAGTTATATGCATACATATATATGATTGCTGTGCAAGTCTGCAGTGGTTGGACTCGATGACCTTAAAGGTCTTTTCCAACCTGCATGATTATACGATTCTGTAATAAAACCAATCTGAGGTGCAAGGAAGAATAAGCATTGCCTAATTGCAGCACCTCAGCATTTAGGGCTTTAATTCTGATTGTGCTTTATTGAGGCATAGCAGCTTCCATACAACCAGGAATGAGCATTTTGCTGGATAAGCAGGAGATGAGTCCTTTAACTGGTTCTTTCTTAGAAGAATATCAAGAATATTAAGAAAAAAATGCAAAATCTCTTGAAGTTTGTTTCCACAGAGTTTCGATCAAAACAGCATTCATTCTTCATCACAGTTGCCTTGGTGAGTTTAGACGGCAGTAACTCTGCAAAAGTAGAAGTCTTGTAACAGCAAATACAGGCCATAAGAAACTTGAGTGAGCATTATCTTTCTGTGCATATGCTAGAGTTATGAGTGGGATTTGAAAAGTGCATTGATCACTTAGCAAGAAAAAAAAATTGCTATTGATTTCCAATGGGATTTACACCTCTAAGTCATTTAGAGGGAGATTTTGAAGATGTATTTAAGTAGGTAAACATCTAACAGGATTGAGAGGAACAGGGAGGTTATAGGCTCAAGGGCTCTTTGGCAATTGCTGTGGCCAGCATCAGCTGCCCTGTTATCTAGCCCAACACTTCCCTGATGTGATGAACACCCAGTTGGGGCACTCATGTAAAAAAGACCAAGAGATCAAAGAGCAAGGGGCAAGGCAAGCAGAGAAAAGCAAGGACCTGTCTAAAACACCCATGAGGTACCCACTCCATCTTCTTTGTTATTCATACTACAATCATCTTTTTGTACATAAATGAAGGACAGTGACATAAATGGAAAAATATTTTCTTATTATCATTACTTTTTTAGGGAAACATGATTTCCTTTGAAAGTTTTTATTTCATGTGTACATTCCTACCATCTTCAAATAGAACTCAGTTATAAGTCTCAATTTATTGTGTAAAATGGTACTTAATTCTAGTTGAAGCAGACATTTTTAAATCTACCTATAAAACTTCTTGTACATAGAGTTAAAATTTATTTGTACCTGAGCTTCAAGTTAAGGTTTAGCAGGCTTCTGTCATGTGCCCTACAGAAAAATAAGAAAAATACTCTTTCCCATGCTGTATTTGAAACTCTGCATAAATTCCACGAGACTTAAAAATGTGACAGAAGTAACCTTTACAAATAGGAGTCCACTTCCTAACACGAGACTCCTAATGTATTCACTGATACCTCTTACTAAAGCTCTAGTCTGCAAACCCCTCAGACACATGGATATATTAATATCAATTTTTTCATTAGTTTAATTGCACCACTGAGACCTAATGTTTCCAAAAAATCAACACCTTAATCAGAGAAGAAGATGGTATTACAAGAAAGTTTTTTTTTTTTGCTGAAAATAAAAGGATGAAAACTTTGCCTGACTTAACCCAAGATATCTCCTTGTTTTATCTCCTTTGCCATGTTATGATTAAGAAACATGACATTTTTTGTCTGCTTTTCATTCTTCTTGAGATAAGCCACATGGTTTCCAACCTCCCTTTCCCTCCTCAGCAATTTCTCCTGCACTTAAGGTGATGGCCCAAGAGGAGACTCTGATTCTTAAGCCTGGATGGAGAATTCCAGAAAGTTTAACTTAGCTTTTGATCATAAACCTGATATAGGGCTCAGTTTGTAGCCATGCTTAAAGGCTTAGTCTACACCTACTACTTACTGAATCACTGGGAAAAAAGCCAACATGTAAATCATCTTATTTGAAGTATTGTTTTCTTACTTTCATCTTCTTTTGTAATCTGGGTTATAACTGTTAAAAAAAGTATGTATAACATTTCAGTGAGGAAGTCTTGAAAACACAATCACATCCATATTTTTTTACTTCAAGTGAGCAATTCAGCATGGCTTTAGAGAGGAAAATAAAAGAGAACACTGTTTGGACACCAATACAATTCAAGGTTAGGATCTAAAAATACAGCATCAGCCTTGTCAGTTTACCAAATCCAGGATCTGGAGTGGCACACCTGTATCCTTTAAACAAAATTGTTAGTATTAATTACTATGAAATATTGTAACAGAAAAGCAGGGCAGAAAGGGACTACTTTAGTCCTTCTCACTGTTTCAAGGCAGGAATAAGTGTACCTGTGAGATTTCTTGCACCAAATTAAGCCATTGCTCTTAGCCACCATATTTAGAGAGCCTCTTCCTGTCTGAAACTGTCTCTATAGTCTTAAAAATTGTGATAAATCTGGGAGTGGGAGAAAAGGAATTTTCTTCCCTGATCTAGGCAAGTTTTTTAGAAATCTTATATTTGTATGTTATGTTCTTTACTAAGGAGAACATGTTATTCTCTTCTGGATGTTCTCCAAGTGTGCCACATTGCTCTTAAAGTATAATATCCAAAATCAGTCACAGTGCTCCAGCTGAGGCTTGATCAATGATGGGTGGAAAAAGGATCTTTCCATGTGTTTTGCAATCTATATTTCTGTCTGTATCTCCCACTCTTATGAGATTCAGGGGGAGTGCTGGCAACAACACAGCTATGATTTATGACTAGTATACTCCCAAGACCCTTTTCTGAGAAAATGCTACCTAACCAATTATTTTTCATCCTCTGTTGGGGAGGAATAATCAACTAACAAATGCATTGCATCTTATTTATCTTTATTGAATCTTACCCAGTATTTTTAATCCATTTTTCCAGATATTTAAATTCTAAATAACCCTTTTGAACACTTGCAGACCCTCCCACCCGGAGTCACCTTCAAGTTTAACTTCCACTTCTACTGTCTAAGTCAGAAACTAAACCAAACAGCAATAAAACAGCAAGATGTCTCTGATGCTTCACCCCAGCTAAAAGGCCCGTTTCACTGTCAGAGAAAGGAAGGCGGCCTGGCACATGCACAGGCTGTTATTTATTCCTTTGCAATTCCCATCACTGCTTAGTAAGTCTTTTTATGTGCATTCTTTCTAGGAACTGGCATCAGGGTGGCCAGTCTACAGTGACTACAATCCTCTGCTTTTCCCATCCTGACCCATTTGCCCTTTTATAGAACTTTACCCTACTTCAAATGTAACTTATATTCTAACACAATTTTAGTAAATTTTTAATATTCTAGTCCCAGCTGATTTCAAAGTATCTAACATAGGTTTAAAGCACTGAGCTCTCTGCTTACTGTTGGAGGACTTCAGTTCTTCAACTAGTCATTGCTGTTACAACACATTTTGAAATTATGCAAAAGCCACACACTATACATGACATTTGATGTTTGACTTTTGTAAGCAAACACTTGTTTGACTTTTTCAAAAAGTACATAAAATACTTGTGGGACTTTATGCTTTCACATTTTAAATGTGTTCAGCAATTTATTAGTGAGTGAAGGGCACAACATAGGGTTGTTCAACAGCACTCCTAAATTTTGATCAACCCCTCTCCTTGCAAGAATCAAGCTTCTGAATTAGCTGAACACTATTCTGAAAGCAGAAACAGAGCTGTTTATTTCCAAATCTATGGACTATTGATGAGAGCAGAGATTTGTTACTCTATAGCTTGTCCTCTTCCCATATTTAGTGATCGGTACGTAGCAGTTGCATTATCGCTCGGATCTCTGGCTTTGTAAGATGCCTGATGTGCACAGCAATTCTACCACTGCTTTTTATTCCAGTCATGAGAGAAAAGGAGATGAGGGATGTTAGCAAGAGTCAAAGATAACATCAGAATTTAGTCTTAATTTGTGTGTAATCTCTAAAAAACTCTGCTTTGCCCATTTATTAGGCTACAGAGACGAACTTAGAATGTGTTTCTGATGACCGTTACTACGGGCTTGTTACGTGACTGCTCCCAATGCCTCTGTGCAGCTGATCCCATTGCCAGCGCCCACAGAGCGCCGATTAAATGCCGATGAAGTTGCAGCTACAGATGCTCCAGATCCAGGGAACCAGCATAGCAGAGACAAGAGAAAAACGTGAGTATTAAGCAGTGCCATCTAGTGTAGTGCAGGCACTCATTGACAGGGAAGAGAGCTGGCCTCCAGGCATTTTTTAGCCTTTAACTGAAAGAGAACCACGGTACTAAACCCATACACACCGCAGAAGAATTTTGATGGCAAATAAAAGACGCCAAAATGGTTTTGTGCCTTTGAAGTTCAGCCTGATTTACACTCTGGTACCCAGATCTCTATTTTTTTTTTGATCTTTGCCAGGACTACAAAGAGAGGAGTGTGTCTGCATAAGTCTCTGTATAGATCTGAGCATTCATACTGCCAGATTAAGAGACCCATTTGAGCAGTGCAATGACAGATGGCAAGAACTTGGTTGGAGTGAGCTACCAAACCAATTTGTGTGCGGCACCTGGTACTGCAAGGCTTTAAGGGAAGCTCTAGCAAGATTTGAAGACCCTAATGGTACAGATGCTTTCACTAGTGAATAAGAAGGACTCCCACGGAAGAGGTTAACACACTGTCTAATTTTAGGTATTGCCCATCGTATACAGGGCTCTGCATTGCATGGTGGTAAACTCTCCACATTCCCCATTAGCATTTACAGTTGCAACATAGTTCAAGGACTGAAATATAGATAAAATACCCTATGAAATCACATAATTGCTGTTAAAAGCCTATGGACACATACAACAATCAAATCTTTCACACAGGTCAACAAAGATTACTGTAGTAACCTTTGCATCAGCTGAACAATTTCCACTTAGGAAGTATCTCCTCAGCCCTCTGTTTCCCTTGAGCAGGCTGGCAGACCAGCTAGCTGAACTAAGTACAGGCAATGCTTTCCGAGACCCTTCCCAAAGGGACTAAATCAATCACAAGCATAACCTAAAGCCAGGTAAAATAGGTAAGCCAGATCTTACCACCTGACTCCTTCCAGCTCTCTCTCATCACCTAGATAACAAGCAAATCACCCAGTTTTGCATAACAAAACCTTATCCTTAACATGACCCAGTCTCTTCAGCCAGAGCAGGCTCCCTCCATTAAGTAAGCTGCTTGTTAGTCTTATCTCATCAGCTGGGAGACAGCTGATTAGTTACAGGTAGAGGCTAAACCTGTCATCTGAAAGCTCCATCTCCCATGTGACCTGATGACTTGTTTTTTTATATGTGTCTTCCTAAGCAGATAGTTTGAGTGTTTTGGGATACTAAGAAACCAGATGAAATTTTGTGGCTGGTGTTACACAGAATAGTGGATTAGAGGAAAAAGTGGCTTCTTTCTTTTTAAAAACTATGATTGTGTTTTGGTTTGAGCAGTACAAGAAATGCTTCAACTTGTGTGTGAGTTGTAAACATGCCCTCCTACATGACAGCATTATTGTCACAAAGAAACCATCTCTTTCAAGGAGATAATTTCTTTGAAAATGCTTATCTATACAAATGGGTAAATTAAAGCTTTTTAGGTTTTCAGTGCTCAGTTTGGGTTTGTAAAGTAATCACCTCTGCAGATAAATATAACTGTGTATCCGCTGTTATTCACAAAACAAATATTTGGAAGCGTACTGAGAAGTAGAAAAAGTGGGAGCATGGGACAAGGGAACAGAAGGGGTGAAGCATGCAATGGCCAAGCACTTCCCATCCACTGCTTTGCCTCCAGCCCTGCCTCTGCTCCTGCCAAGCAGAGAACTGCATGAGAGGTTTCTTCTTGCCCCCTGCATCTTCTATGCTTCTGTCCAGCACCTTTGCACATTTGCCTGGTCTCCCAAGGCCCTGATCTCTGGGTTGGAAAATGCTGTGTTAACAGTTCACCAGCCTTGGAATGGGCAATGACAGCATCACCGAGTTTGGGAGCAGGAGTGGCTGCAGCCTGTGCACTCTGCAGCAGGTGGCAGAGTGACCTTCCTCCCTGTCCCCTCCAAGGAGGTGCATCCATGCCTCTCAGCCCTGTTCAGCTGGGAAGCTGCAGGAGAGGAACCAGGCCATGCGGCTCTTCACCTCCAGGTTCATTACACACATCTCTGGCTGAGGCTGGCAGCAATTATACAAAACCCCAGGAGAAAGTGGCCTGGCTTGATGCTGCCTGGTCATTAAAATCTCCCTCCTTCACAGGAAGACCTCTGAAGAGTGAGTGCATGCCGATATTTTAGGCAAGGTGTCATTTATTGAGAAATCTGGAAAAGATGTCCATATCATTCCATCATGAGGAGGAGAGAGAGTCAATTATCCCACTGTGTCCTCTTAGAAGCTACTGCTAAGAGCAGGTAGCTTTGGCCATCCCAATGCTTCTGGGACCTCCTGGGAGACATGCCCTTAGCTCTGGCCCTGTGTGTAGACTCAAAGTGCAAGCTAAATGTAGTGATTTTTATATCTTATTGCTGTGTAATTTCAAAATGCTTTTTCAGAGTTCGTGTAAAGCAGCCAGGCATATCATTCTCTTGAGAAATCTCACTGTACAATAAATGATTTTTACCCATATTTGCTAGCAGCAATCCAGTTCCCAAAACAGGTATGATAGTGGGGGCGAAGGTCTCAGAATAGGCAAATCCCTTATGCCCAGCACACTTCTCACACAGTATCAATAAACCTGAAGTGTAGGTTTGTCTAGCAGCAGTGAAACTACACATTAGAAACTTGTCATAAATGAGTGTTTTAAGGTCACTTAAAGATTGCAAAATTCCCATATGAAGAGCTGTTTTTAAAAGTTAAGTGTGAAACATTTAAATGTTGCCAGTGCCAGAGCCCAGCCTAGCAGAGATCTGTCAGTATTGGCCTGCGACTATGGATTTTTTCCACTAACTGCAGGGTTCTAAGTGAGTTTATCTTGAATGTACAGACCATGCCCATTGCACAGAGCACCCTTCTCGAAGGGATGGCTGTTCTTTGCTATTAGCGAAATTTCTGACTAAATGTTTAGTAACTGCTATCAAAAAAATTCAGCAAGAGAAATTAAAAAAAAGTCAGGTCACTGTGGATGTCTTGACGAAAATTACCCAGGATGTCAGGTCAAACGAGGAAGTGCCCTGTTACTACCCTGATCTGGGCTCACTTTCTAATCACATAATTGACCCAATATTGCAAACAGGTGAGGTTCTGAGTGGTTTTTTTAATTCTTCTAAGTTGCTATTACCTGTTAAATTGCACTGCAGATAGCAGCAATTTTCCCTCCTTCTCCCTCATTCTCCAAAAATCTCTAATGCCTTACGATGCATCGCCACTTATCGCTCATTTTGCCACCTGAACACTCGCAGGGAGCTGACTGACTAATCCCTGCTGTTAATGCACATCAGCAGTAGTCAGATCACTCATATCTGAATCACTCATACCCTCTGCAAGCTGAGCCTCATTCAGGTGTTTAACATGCTAGTCCAAGTGTAGCTCTACATTACAGTAATTTAGTAAATGACTGATTGTTTTGGGCTTCAGAAGGAAAGGGGGAGAGGTGAATAGTTTTGCTTTTCCTTACGGTGTTGATGCCACCTAACTTTTGCAGAAAACTAATGTGATACTCATTGTCCAGCTCTTCTTCCCTTACTCTTTGTTTGGTTAAAATTAAAAGGTTGTTTTTTGTTTTTTTTTTTTAAATTGTCTTCATTATAGCTTGATATGAAGTTAAAAAGAGTGGTTATGAGTGGATCCTTCTTCACAAAGAGGTGTTGAATGATTATAGTGAATAGCTTCAACCTGATCATGGATAAAATTCATAAAAGGATATATTCTGTGAGGTAAGTAACTTTATTCTGCGAAGTAAGTAACTGACATGAATAGTTCAACCTGTGGATCATTTAACTGCTATTTCTACCCAGACCTGCTACGGAGGGAAAGAGCTTTATTTTTATAAACAAAATTGTCATCTAATTTTGTTAAAAAAATTATAAGTAGTGAGAATATCAAATAATTGGTTTTTTTACCTATGCTTTAAATTGCATATGTGTATATCATTGCTTTTGTTTTATTTCTCAAGTAGTTAGTGCTGTATGCAAAATCAGTTCTACTAACAATGCTGTCTGTGGAGAAAGAGTGGCAGCATTGTATCTGTGGCAGTTCAAAGACACAAAGTTTGCAGGAAAAAGTAACTAACCTCTTTGATTAGAAAAACTGTTATATTCATTTTTTCCAGCTGTAATAAATGACACTCCCTCATCTATCTTGGCTCTTTTATATAGCTACAAATGCTGTAATGGCTTCAGATGAACTGTACAGAACTGCCCAGAGCTACACTTTGAAGTAATGTTTATTTACAGTTCTCTGTATAGTTGGTCTCCATGACTTACCATCAAAATGTCGAAAGGGTTCTCCTTTCCTTGTGAGCAGTAATTTTCTAGGTCAAGTAACATTTGCATTGAGTACTGCTCAGAGACAGACACTCAGCTGTATTTAGACAGTACAGTTTGATGCAGTGGCTAGGAAGATCTTGGACATGTATTGAAATAAAAAATTCCCTGCCTGTTTTAAAGTAGATTTTTTCCTTTTGATTTCATACCCCTCAGTGAAAGGTGATCGGGAATAGAGAGGTCCTGTTCATAGAAGTCCAATGTTGCCTTACTTTACATTTAGTTCTGCATAAAAAAATCCACAAAGAACTATTAATTGATAATTTTGGGCCTTTTCAGTGTGGCAAATGCAGCACCATTTTGGCTCGTCCAGTGGAATTCACTTAAATCCAAGCCAAGGTTTCTTCTAGCTTCAGCAGCAGCAGAATCTCATTCTTTACATTTGATCTGGAGTTAATTTACAGAAGAGCCTGGAAAAATTAGGAGCTCATACTCCACTAAGATGGAAAAGGAGTGGAGCAACCCACTTCTCCCTGTACTGTCATGGCAAACTGTAACACACGTGCCTTTTGGAAATACCTGCTGTCAATTACAGAATTGCAGAATCACAGGACAGTTAGGGTTGGAAGGGACCTTTGGAGATGACCTAGTCCAAGCCCCCTGCCAAGGAAGGGTCACCTACAGCAGGTAACGCTGGAACATGTCCAGGTTGGTGAATGTCTCCAGAGAGGGAATCTCCATGTCCTCCCTGGGCACCTGTTCCAGTGTTCTGCCACCCTCAGAGTAAAGAAGTCCCTTCTCATATTGAGGTGAAACTTCTTGTATTTTTGTTCATGGCCATTGCTCCTCATCCTGTCACTGAGCAACACTGAAAAGAATCTGGCACCATCTTCTTGACAGCCATCTTTGAGATATTTATATTTATTAATGAGATCCCTTCTCTAGACTGAGCAGGTCCAGCTCTCACAGTCTATCCATGTAAGAGAGATGTTCCAGAACCCAAGTCATCTTTGTGACCCTCACTGGACCCTGTCCAGCAGCTCCTTGTCTCTCTTGTACTGAGGAGCTCAGAACTGGGCACAGCACTCCAGATGAGGCCTCACTAGGGCTGACTAGAGGCCCTCAACGTGCTGGCCACACTCTTCCTGATGCACCCCAGGATACCATTGGCCCTTCTGGCTGCAAGGCACTGCTGGCTCATGGTCAGCTTGTCATTCCCCAAGACTCCCAGGTCCTTCTCCACAGAGCTGCTCTCTAGAAGGTCGGCCCCCAGCCTGTGTGGGTACTTGAGGTTATTCCTCCCCAGGTGCAGGACCCTCTACCTGCCCTTGTTGAACTTCATAAGGTTTCTCTCTGCCAAACATTCCAGCCAGTCAAAGTCCTGCTGAATGGCAGCACAGCCTTCAGGTGTATCGGGCACTGACCCCAGTTCCGTGCCATCAATTACACATCAGCTCCCCGAGTACTGGAGGAATGCTGGGGTGAAGTGTGGTGCTCTGTGCTGGAGGTACTCAGGCCAAATGATTAGTGGTTCCCCAGCCTTAAAATCTTTGAATCCATATGGCAGAAAAAATGTCCTCCCCCAAAGAGCAAAAGTTTATGTTACAGTCCTTCACAAATTCCCAAGCAAATGTAAACAAAGAGAAAAATGTTTGAATCATACTTAGAAGTTATGGTAGGAGAACACAGGACATAGGCAGTTGTGCATGAGCTATTTGGTGCAAGCTTATAGATCCCAAAGCTTAAAAGATCATTTGGGATCATATTTGTTTTCCCTGTATTACACAGGGTACAGGTTTTTTTGAGTTAACTCTGAGAAAATCAATCATTTCCAACTTCAAAATGCCTAGTGATGGAGAATCCATTACAATCCTTGGCAAATTGTTCTAATAATTAATTACCTTCCATGCTAAAATATGCCTAGTTTCAAATTTCACTGGTTCCTGTCAGACTTTTTTCCACTTGACCGAAATGCCATATATTATCAAATTTCTACTCTTCTATTCTATTTCTACAGGAAGACAGGAAATTTATAAATTATATCCAACTCTCCCCTTAACCTTGTCTCTGTTAAGCTAAATAGATTGATGTACTTAAGCATCTCATTGAAAGACAAAACTTCCCCTCCTGTCACCCTTCTCTGAGCCTCTCTCTGTTGGCCACCAGTCCCCTATGGCAGACCCCAGAAGCGAACACTACTTCAGTGACCACTGCACCTCTGCCCATACAGAGGCGACACTGCTTCACTGAGAAATCCTGCAGCAGGTACAGCACATGGACCCTTTGACTCACAACCTTGGACTGAAAATTTACACTTGCCAAATCCTTCCTTCCTTCCTTCCGTCCTTCCTCCCTGCCTGCCTTCCTTCCTTCCTTCGTTCCTTCCTTCCTTCCTCCCTCCCTCCCTCCTCCCCCCTCTCCCCCCCTCCCTCCCTCCTCTCTCCCCCCCTCCCTCCCTCCTCTCTCCCCCCCTCCCTCCCTCCTCTCTCCCCCCCTCCCTCCCTCCTCTCTCCCCCCCTCCCTCCCTCCTCTCTCCCCCCCTCCCTCCCTCCTCTCTCCCCCCCTCCCTCCCTCCTCTCTCCCCCCCTCCCTCCCTCCTCTCTCCCCCCCTCCCTCCCTCCTCTCTCCCCCCCTCCCTCCCTCCTCTCTCCCCCCCTCCCTCCCTCCTCTCTCCCCCCCTCCCTCCCTCCTCTCTCCCCCCCTCCCTCCCTCCTCTCTCCCCCCCTCCCTCCCTCCTCTCTCCCCCCCTCCCTCCCTCCTCTCTCCCCCCCTCCCTTTCTTTCCTCCTTTCCTTCTTCCTGCAAACCTGCTGTCTGTTTTCTGGGGATTCTGCATCTACAGACAGGTTGATTGTATTTCAATTAATTCTCTGAGGCCTGTAGCAAGGGATGGGCTAAGGATCACCTCTTTCGCAAATCCAGATGTGCAAATACAAAGGTTAGAGAAAAGCAAGATGAACAACTGGGCCAGCCAGCATTAGCTTGTGTATGATGAACAAGTTTCAGCCTATGTCCTTTTTCTGTTTCCTCTGACTAATCACCAAAATAAATGCATGAAATAGAAAGTCACTAATACACCAACAGGTAACTTTCTGCCCATGCTAAACACAACACAGTAGGTGATTATAGAGGAAGGAGTCATGCAAATTTGGAGGCAAAGGCCAAAACGGCCTCTTCCTTCTCATCAGAGACTATGAAGCGCCATGGCCGTACTTGATCTTACAGAGAGAGTATGTATCTTTTCATATATCCCTTTTAAAACCAAAACAAACAAAACCCACAGCACAAACAGTAGACTGTCTTTCTAAGGTACCCTGCCAATGTCCATGCACATCTCTACCTCCCCAGTCCCTGGCAGGAGTAAGAGAAGTGAAGGCAAGGTGCTGCTTATGAAGCTGAGCATGTTATGGGAGGAGTAAAATTCCCCTACTGAGTCATTATTTCTCCAGCACGTAGTATCTGTATAATGAGTTGGCCAGAATTTCAACACTGCATATGGCTTTTTCACACATGAACACATTTTTTATCACATATTTGTTTGAATGAGGATATCAATTTCAGAAAACAAAGTACAACTCTGGCTTGAAAAATAGCTGTGGGAAGTACAAAGACCTCCAGTTATACATTCTTTCATAAGAACCATTACCCAAAGTTCAATAAGAAATGTATGAAAATATATATAGCGTAACACTACAAAGTTCAGTATATGTTAAACAGAGTGAGGGTGTTGCTAAGGCAGCATTGTTCTCTATGGGCTAGTGGTCATAAATAGAAATATTCATGCCAGCCTTCACATTAAGCACGTTTTTCTGTTCCAGAGCCTTGAAGCATTATACAATGGGCTGGTTGGTTTTTTTTGTTTGTTTGGTTTGGTTTTTTTTTTTTGTTTTTTGTTTTTTTTTAAAATGGTCTTTCCCTTTTGGAAAGAGAGAAACAATAATTACATAAGAGAACATGCTGTTTCAGGTGAATCCCTCAGGTTTTAGCAGCAGTGGACGAGCCTCAGAAATACCTTGGAAACTTTTAACCATCCAAAATATAAGGCACTAGAATAATATTTGTTAAAGCCACTTCTGCATTGCTTTATATACTAGAGAGTGGTCATTAAATGGCTGGGCACAACAGCTGGAGAAAGACCACTACTTAAAAGGAGTGAAATAAAATAAGCATTTTTGCTGACTTGTGCTCCTTCTCTACCTTTCTTTTCATATCCCAGTTCAGAGTGAGGGGCTGTATCAAAAGGGTGCCTGGGCAGAATGGTCATGGTGATATCTGGCTCCATTTAAACCTCACTGTCCTAAGACTGATTGTGGCTTCTGTTCTGAGTGACACAAGTGTGGGATTAAGGAAACTCCCTGGCACACTGAGGTCTAACTAAACCTGCTTCTAACAGCAAATGACTCACGAGGTCTGGGTATAGATAAGTGCCAGGATTCTGGCAGATTTCTAGAGGGACACAGAGGGGCAATCCTCGGCTCATACCTTGTAAAATTCCTGAGTGCTGTCATCTTAGTGTCTCCTTGCTCACTGCTTGTGGAAGGGCATAGCCAGTCAGAAATCAGAACTACAGCTAAATCTCTGTTGTTGAAAACTATTGCAGACTTATATTTCTTTGTGCATGTTTCCAGATTGACACAAAGGTTTGGGAGAGCCCTAGAGTGGGTGGGAAATATGGAACATCTGTTTTGTAGACCATCCTTTACTAAAATGAACAAGGTACTTACAGGAGGTGGGACCTGTGAGGAGGTCCTCTCCAGGCATGCACTCCCAAGCTGGGAGATTTGCAGGACACAGTGATGACTATCTCTGGCTCCTTGTGCTGGGCATTTCTACATATAACGTATGTATGTATGTAAAAATTCTCTACCTAACTTGTGGTGGTGTCCCACTGCCCTACAGGTGGCAGGGACCATCCTTGTTCAGGGATCCTCTCCTCACTCCTGAGGGATAACCCAGTCAGGCAGAGCACATGGAGAGTAGGAGACCAACAAACATACCAACCCAGCCATCCAGAAGAACTCTACAAGCCAACCCAAAAGTTCTTCTTAGGATGATCAGAGGGCTGGAGCAGCTCTCCTATGAGGACAGTCTGAGACAGCTGGGGTTATTCAGTCTGGAGAAAGGAAGGTTCTGGTGTGACCTTAGAGCAGCCTTCCAGTACCTAAAGGAGGGTTACAAGAGAGCAGGAGAGGCACCTTTTACTGGGGCATGTAGCAACAGACAAGGGGGAATGGCATTAAACTGAAAGAGGGCAGGTTTATATCAGATTTTAGGAAGAAATTCTTCACTGTGAGGGTGGCGAGAAATTGGAAAAGGTTGCCCAGAGAAGTTGTGGATATCCCATCCATGGAAAGGTTCAAGGCCAGGTTGCATGGGGCTTTGAGCAACCTGGTCTAGTGGAAGGCGCCCTTGCCTGTGGCAGAGGGGTTGGAACTCGGTGTTCTTTAAGGTCATGGAGATCTGCAGCCCACTTCTAAGTTCCTCGTTGTCATGGGAATTATTTAAGCAATTTGGTTGTTTGTGTTCACTTTTTAACATTAATGATCTTTCTTTTCTTGTTATTGTTCAGGATGGGGTTATACTGAGCAAAAATTATTCAACAGTTTAGCAGGAACAGAGAGACTAGTGTAAGGAGTGCGTGCTTCAGTAATAAGCTGCATTTGGGTAGCAGAGAACAGTCATGTGAGGGCAGATACTATTTATATTGTTCTGCTGCTTAAAGCTGATACTAACAACACAAATTTGGTATTTTGAGGATAACTTTATGGAGGACATTGAATCAGTGCCTAAATGCTACCAAGTCAAAAGCTACCATATCACAATTTATGAAAGGACATTTTTCTAATGACCATTCTGGGATCCTACAGATATAAGCTCAAAATGTGCAGGGTGTTCTCACTTAAAGAGCATGGCTACCTTATAGTAAAACTACAGTGGCAAAAAAATGGTAAGTGCTTTGAGAAAATTTCACCTGTGAAACAAGATCAATTAGGTTAAGGACCTGGTGGCACTGTATGTAACAGAAGGGTTAGAATGCGTGGAGCTTGCAGTTGGCAGTGGTGCAGTTGACAGCCTCTGGATAAGGATCAAGGGACAAAAAAGTAATGTGAATGTCATCGTGAGAGTCTACTATAGACTTCCTAGCCAGGACAATGATGCCAACAAATTATTCTATGAGGAACTAAGGGACACTTCCAAGTCAACTGCCCTTGTCCTTATGGGGGACTTCAACTTGCCAGAAATCAAGTGGAAGCATCACACAGCTAGTACAACCCAGGCCAGAAGATTCCTAAATAACCTGAATGACTGCTTTATGAAACAGGTCCTAAGGGAGCCAACTCAGAAAGATGCCCTCCTTGACCTGCTTCTTGTCAGCAGTGGGATTTCATGAGTGAAGGGGAGATTGGCGGCTGTCTTGGCCACAGTGACCACAAAGTGATCAAGTTTAAAATCTCCGTTGACAGGAGGAAGAGTGCCAGCAAAACCTGAACTCTGGACATGAGGAGAGAACACTTCAGTCTGCTCAGGGAATTAGTAAGTAAAGTTCCCTGGAAAAACGTTTTTGCAGGTGCTGGGGTGCATCAGTGCTAGTCATTTTTTAAACATCACCTCCTAAAGGCACAGGAGCATGCAATTCCCACATGTCAGAAGTCAAGCAGGTGAGGCAAAAGGCCAGCTTCACTGAACAGGATTCTTGTCTTGGAAACAAGGCTAAAAAGGAAGGTGTATGCCCAGTGGAAGCAAGGTTAATTGACATGGAAAGAATACAGAGATTGTTTGCCACTGTAGGGGGAAAATTTGTGCGGCCAAAGCTCAGCTGGAGTTGAAGCTGCCAGAAATGTGGGAGAAAATAAAGAGTTTTTACAAATATATAAATGACAGAAGGCAGTAGAAATAACACTGTCCCATTAGAGGATGAGAATGGTCACCTCGTGAATAGGGATATGGACAAGGCAGAGGCGAGGTGTTCAACAAATTCTTTGCCTCTGTCTTCAACACAGATGACAGACCAAGGGGGTGCCAGTGCCTTGAGCTGGAGGACCATGACTGTGAGAATGACCAACTCCCAGTCGACCCTGAAATTGTGTGGGATCTGCTTCTCCAGCTGGATCCCTAAAAATCTACAGGGCTTGATAGAGTTCATTCAAGAATTCTCAAAGAGCTGGCTGATGCCATCACAAAACCTCTCTCAATGATTTCTGAGCGGTCTCAGGAATCTGGAAAGGTACCAGCTGACTGGAAGACGGCAAATGTCGTCCCAGTTTTCAGGAAGGGCAAGAAGGAGGACCCCGCAAACTACAGGCCTCTCAGTCCCACTTCAGTGCCTGGTAAAGATATGGAGAAGATTATTCTGGGAGGTATTGAAAAACACCTGAAAGACAACACAGTCACTGGTCACAGCCATGAGAAAGTCCTGCTTATTAAACCTGATTTCCTTTTTTGTCAAGGTTACCCACATGGTTGATCAAGGGAAGCCAGTTGATGCAATCTTTTTTAGAATTCAGTAGAGCTTTCTATACTGTCTCACAGTATCCTTCTGGACAAAACATCCAGAACACAGCTGGATAAACAAACACATCATGTGAGAGCTGAACAACTGGTTCATGGGTCAGGCACAAAGGGTGATAGTGAGAGGTGACATTAGACTGGTGACCTGTCACTAGTGGGGTTCCACAGGGCTCCATTCTTGGCCCTGGGCTCTTCAACATGTTCATCAATGACTTGGATGCAGAACGGGAAGTGATACTGAACAAGTTCACAGACGATACAAAACTGGGAAGAGCTGCTGACTCTTTCAAAGGCAGGGAGGCACCACAGAGACCTCAACGAATCAGAGGGCTGGGCAATCACCAATCATATGAAGTTCAAAAATGGTGAGTTCTGTTTTCTGCACCTGGGATGGGGCAACCCCAGATGTATGGACAGACTGGGGAATGAGATGCTGGAAAGCAGCGCTGCAGAAAGAGACCTGGGGGTCCTGGTCAGTGGCAATTTGAACAGGAGTCAGCAGTGCCCTGGCAGCCAGGAGGGCCAGGCCTGTCCTGGGGGGCATCAGGCACAGCATCACCAGCCGGGCAAGGGAGGCGATTGTCCTGCTCTGCTCTGTGGCAGCCTCACCTTGAATATTGGGTGTAGTTTTGGGTACTACAATATAAGAAAGATATTAAACTATTAGACAGCATGCAAAGGAGGCAACAAAGATGATGAAGGGCCTTGATGGGAAGCCATATGAGGAGCAGCTGAGGTCACTTGGTCTGTTCAGCCTGGAGGAGACTGAGGGGAGACCTCATCACAGTCTGCAACTTCCTCGTGAGAGGAAGAGGAGGGGCAGACATCAATCTCTTCTCTCTAGTGACCAGTGACAGGACCTGAGGGAATGACCTGAAGCTGTGTCAGNCCTGAAGCTGTGTCAGGGGAGGTTTAGGTTGGATATTAGAAGAAGTTCTTCATCCAGAGAGTGGTTGGGCACTGGAACAGACTCTCCAGGGCAGTGGTCACAGCAGCAAGGCTGACTGAGTTCAAGAAGTGTTTGGACAATGTTCTCAGGCACGTGGTATGACTCTTGGGGATGGTGCTGTGCAGGCAGTTGGACTTGATCCTTGTGGGTTCCTTCTAACTCAGTTTATTTTGTGGCTCTGGGATTCTGTGAAAACAGTGAAGGAAGTAATATCTACAATGAGATGCAATAGTAATTTCTTCTTTTTTGGTCTTTAGTTATCATTGTCTATAATGCTGCGAAGTCAGGAGGACCCCATGCTGCTGATGCAAATTTATGAATCAAATGCAAAAGTAAAATTTGGATGGTATTTTATACCACTGAGCGATTAGTGTTGTATTTTGCCAAATATTTCAGATTGAGAAATTCTCTTCCTCATTTTTGCTTCCCTCCTAGTTTCCATCCTGTTGTAAGCAGGATGATGGCAGCTAGTTAACCATACTCTGTTCCAGTGCTGACTTTGTCTAGTAGTGCCTGACACAATGGCTGTAGAGCCATATCTGAAACTTTCTGGAACATTTTCCAATTATCACATCTCCCTCCATGGCAATGAAGTTGAGAACACTTACAGAGATAGACTGCTAGCATTTACAGCGCTGCCTTATTAGTCCTGGCTTGGTTTAGATAACACACTGCGTGGTATTCTAGTAGCTGGTTTATATTAGTGTTGCCTTAGCTGAGAAAGATACATTACCTGTAGAAAGAATAAAAAATACTATACACACACACACATAAAATTCTTTGTGCACACCTTCTTCTTTAGGATGAAAGCAAGCAAGGTTGAATGTAAGGTATCACTGTAAAAATAAAAAAAAATTTCAGTGCCCATATACAAACCTTAAGACATTTGAAACATTCTTTTTTTTTTTTTCACTGTGTGCCACATATTTACTCCCTTTTCCTTTTTTATTACTAAGGAAATGAGGACATTTTCATAAAAACAAGAGCTTAGATTCTTAGTTTGTCAATTCCTGCTTATATTTTTCTGTTCTGAAGGGATCGGAGCCTTCTGTACAGGGTACCGTAATTGCTTCCAACTCAACGAGCTGTGATGAATGAGAAGCAGGAACTTTTAAACAAAGACCCTGTTTTCATGCAAATATTCTCAGTAATAAAGCATAGAGTAAAAGAAATATGTGAAGTTATGTTTTGCAGAACTGCTACTTAAAGCAAAGCAGCTTTGTAGAATGAAGCCAAGTCTGAATTTTTCTAACTGCATGAAGGGGAAGTGAATTTGAGTATTTTCTCAAGGGATTCCGAATGTCGCCAAAGAAGATTGTTAAAAAATAAAGACAGAATATATCCCAGTATTATTCTCACTGGCATCATCAACATCCCTCTATGTGAAAAGATCCTAACCAGAACTGTGACACTATTCCCACATTTCATGAATTCATCCTCACAATTCTTTATAAACCTAGAAACATACAGCCTCTTTCCCTCAAATATTTAGCAAGTATGTTCTTATAAGCCATAAGTCATTGCTTCGGTCTACCTCCTCTTAATTTTCCAAAATCAGCAGTAACTTAAGAAAAATAGAGAAGAATATTGGAACCGGAAACTATTTGTAGGAAAAAAACTATATTGAACATTAATTAATAGTTTAGGCTTTGCTCCATGATAGCTCCTTCGGTAGATAAATCAAAACCTAGACAACACTCATTATTTGAAGTTTTCATACATTAGTACTACCAAGTAATCACCTATAGTTTCTGACCTCCTAAGCAGCAAATACCTTGGAGTTACCATTAAGGATACCTTTCTAGAGTGGTCCTTTGCCAGTAATACCAGTAGGTGGAATGGTGACTATTTTCTCCTCAGGGAAGCTGTGTCACAGCAGAGTCCTACCTCCCAAAATGCAATCAGGTGACTGATTATCAACAGCTCAGGAGATTTTGTCATGTACGTGAGACCAAAGGAAGAGAGCACGGTCAAGCCTATGCAGTGTGTGAACACTGACTTCCACCTCCACAAGCATTAGGGCTTGCAGTGCTCATTGTTGCTGCCATCACTGGGCTGAAAAGGACGCAACAGGACACTTCCACTGAAATTCTCTCCAGAAGAGAGGAAAAGTGCTACCAGTTTAAAGCAAACCATTTGGAGCTGCAGTTTCTTTATTCCTCAGCACATCTTCTGTCAGTTCAGCATGGATGATTTTCAGTCTGCACAGAAATGGCTTTCCATTGTAACTAGTGGACATGGCAAGTTGGAAGCGTCAAAATAATTTTTTCTCGCTATGTCAGTGAACAAAAAACCCAAAAGACAGGAAATTCATATCCTCAAAGGCTACTCTTAGCTATCCAGTAATGCCATATCGAGCACGGTGCTGAAATATGGTGCATGTTTTCCAAACACTCCTCTTTGGCAGAAGTCAGATGACAGGTTTAAGCCAAAAACCTACTCTTTTTTTCAGCAAGTTTAAAAAACTTGAAAATGTCTCTCAGCTTTTTCCATGGACTCAGTTCCATGTCACTGCAAGATTGTAATTTCATCTAGAAACACTGGTAACTCTAATGAGAGACATTAGGCCCCATTCTGCCTGTCTTCACTTTCTATTGCCAGTGGACTTGTTAGAGCTGATAATTCAAAAAATACAATATTTATGATATTCATGATTTACTTTAAACCTCTTTCACAGCTTGATGCACATGAGGCAATTCAAATTGCCAAAACTCTGTTTTGCAGCTAACACTTCATTCCACCGAATGGAAACGTTCACGCATATGTTGGTGGTGTATTGTTTCAGGCTGGCTGCAGAGCAATCAAGCCAGCAAGGCACGGATGTGGTGTCTCCACACCAGAGGGGGGAAACTTTCATTTTCTGGCAGAGGCAAGTGAGTTCTGCAGAATGCAGAGCACAGAACATCCTCAGTCCACGGCATCAAAGGACCAACACAGTCCATCTACCCAAGGATGCTACAGGAGTTTCAATTTCAGCTGAGTAACAGGGTGTCATTAGAACTCTTGACAGGAGGAGGGTCTGTTCAAGCCCTTTTCATTGCAAGGAGATTCCAGACTGTGTTATTAAACTCTGTTAATTCTCATACAAAAAACCCACTCCAAACCCCCAAACCAGACAGTGAACTTAACCCCATGTAATTTTTCTTCTTTAAGTATAATCTGATATTACTACTTTCAGAGTATCAGAAGATCTCCAAATGGGAGATTAAAAATCTGCACTCTAAATTCACCATATAAAATCTGCTGAAGTTACTATACACACACATATAATCTATATATATGTATATATAATGAGTATAGGTTATGCAAATACACTCTACAATGTATATTTATATGAAAGTGAAGTCATGTACCATGCAATTGACCTTCTTTAGATCACCAATTCTTTACGGTAAGCATAATTTTTGTGTCCTGTGCTGATCCATTGTCTGGCAGGGGGGGTGGGGTTCCAGGATGCTCCCAGGACTTCTGGCCAAGTGATTACTCGAAGCAGTCATGAAACATCCGTATCTTTCACCAACACGAATCTAAAATCTTAACTGTAAAACAGAGAAAGAAATCCAGCTGAGTTAAATATTACTTGAGTTTCTACTCTCCATCCCCACTTCACACCACGGGTGGTTTACACCCATGTTTGTTTCACAAGGGCATGTAGTGGCAGGACACGGGAGAATGGCCTTAAGCTGAAGACTTACATTAGATATTAGAAAGAAATTCTGTACTGTAAAGGTGGTGAGGAACTGGAGCAGGTGACCCAGAGAGGTTATGGGCTCCTCATACCTGGAGGTGTTCAAGGACAGGTTGGATGTGATTTTTAGTAACCTGGTCTAGCGGAAGGTGTCCTTGCCCATGGCAGATGATCGTTAAGATCATCTAGTTAAGATCATCTAGTTAAGA
This sequence comes from Callaeas wilsoni, assembly GCA_013398955.1. Taxonomy (NCBI): domain Eukaryota; kingdom Metazoa; phylum Chordata; class Aves; order Passeriformes; family Callaeidae; genus Callaeas; species Callaeas wilsoni. The sequence goes on from VWPU01010545.1 coordinate 78,914, forward strand.
TCATTAAGATTCATTCCAAACCATTGTAGAATTCTATGATTCTCTCGCCTGCCTCAAAACTGTTTGAAAAAATAATTAATATTTCTGGGGTTTTTAAGGCATGGTCCAAACTTGATCGAATTTAGGAATGTGTCTCTGCTGAGAAGGCACAGGGCTCTTTACATGATCCAAAGTGATACTCCTGGATATGGAATTATTTTCTGATCTACTAAACCATTCCTGCTTATTTCAAGCATTTTACTCATCCATGCTATAACTGTCTGGATCGTCACTCCTGGATCTGTCACATCTTCCTTTATCCCCTTTGCTTTGTGTGTGTACTTTGGATTCAGTCATAGCACAGTATCAGTGTGATACGGAAGTTACTGAGACCCTCAGCAGGATGCTGGGTTGAGAACAATTATCTGACAGAATTGTTTAGCAGTGCAGCCCAATCCATGTTACGACCCTTTTTCTAAATGTAGATCTAATGGCACATTAAAGTAATATTACATCTCATAAAGCCTGCTGGGTAAGAGTTCAGCGAGGTTCCCCTTGCTCCCCTTCTGCACAGCAGTTCCTTTGTTACTGCCTCGCCTCTAGATCCTGTGATGGACGGGAGTCCCGTGCTCCTCTAACACTAAAATGGGGCTGCCAAGATAATTTACAAGCCCTGTGGCCAACAAAAAGTCTCAAGCCTCTCTGAGTTACCGCTAAGTCCTACTTTTCTCTGCCCATTGTGCCAGCTTGTCCTCTCAGATTTTACAGGTGGCAGGAAAGGTTTCGGCAACGCAAACATCCTTCAGAGCGCTGCTTTTAAACAATAGTCTTGTCCCAGCTTTGCCTGTATCTGAGGTGGTGTTTCCAGACAGAAAGCAGAAAAGCAAACAAGGGACTGGGGGAAAGGGGAAAGAGGGGAAAAGGAAGAGGGGGAGAGAGGAGAGGACAGGTACTTGGGAGCTGGAGGCTGGGTTGAGGTGCCCATGCGCAGGGCCAGTCCAACGGACCAGCGTGTCCTGGCTGGAGTGTGTGAGGAAGGGCTTCTCCCGGTTCTCTTAGCACCTTCGGCTTTTGCACTAGAAATCCAGGCTCGGTGTAAAACAGCACGACAACCCATGGAAGCCTTTTTCTGCAGGACACAAGGGAGTGAAAGCGAAGGGTGCTTGCTACTGCCCAGGCCTGGGCAGGAAAAAGACACAGCTGCCTTTCCACTGGGCCCTTCCAGGCTCCGAGTGGCTGGATACCCAGATACAGGTGGGATTTCTGCAGAAGACACCCGAGGCACAGCACGGAACACCGTAGCCCTCTTCATTTCAGCGACCTGAGCCGCAAACGGCACGTGTTTGGGTTGCGGTGGATTTCGGGCTCCCCTCCTGCCCAACGAGCGCCGATCCGCGGGGCGGCTGCTGCTCGCTGCCCGCCGCAGCGCGGGGTGTGATGCCGCGGGCACGGCCGGCCGAGCCCCCGCCCGCCCGCGGGCCC
>VWPU01010546.1:0-102648 GCA_013398955.1 Callaeas wilsoni
CCTCGCTCCGCCCGCGGGGCTCCGCGGGAGCCGCCACCGAGCTGCAGCGGGCGCTTGCGAGCCCCATTCAGAAGAAAACACTTCCCCCCTTCCGTGCGTTACATAAATTTAAACTTTTTTTCCCTTCTTTTTTTCTTTTTTTTCTCCCCCCCCCCATTATCGACGCTCTCAAATATTTCGAGAGAGGTTACAAAATGTGTTTACTTACAAATTTGGAAGTAGCGACAAGACGCAATGCAGTGAATTTGTCATCTGCTCATGACTAGCAGATGGTCCTCCTTCTTTGCAAGCAAACTGCGTGAGTCACATCTTGCCTGGTTTGTAGGATCGAGCCGAGGCGCTCTCTGGCACCAGGGTGGACAGAGTCGCCCATCCCGATGATGCCGCCTGCCCACACAGCCAGTGGGCTCTCTGGCACTGGGTGGGTCTCACCGTGCCTTTTGGAAAGGTTCCTCATCCCTCCTGCTTCCACGGTAGATCAATGTGGGAGCACTCCTGTCTATAGAGACTGCTCCACGTGGCTCTTGCAGTGCAAAGGGATCTTTAAATGGGAACACATTGCATTAACATTTTACAGATGAGCCGAAAGAGATAACTGAGTTATGCTTAAACAGACTCATTTTTTAGCTCTGGATGAAGCCAAAGTGGGAAATGCAAAAAAGCCTGATGAGACCCTTTTGCCTGGAATCAGTGCTGCTGCAGAGCAGTGTTGCTGTGAAAACCCAGTTCCCTGCATCAAGGCATGATATGTTGAAGGCGGCTCTGAGCTGTGCTCTTAGTCAGTAATAAAACAAAACAAAATTAAATTAAAATAGTGTAACTGTGCATTGGTTTAGAGGTCTGTGCAGAGCTTGCAGAATTGGAGTTGCTTGTCCTGGTAAACAGATAAGGCTCAATTTTATTACAGGTATGGTAGAAAGTTGTTTTACAAGACTGAGGTCATCTAACATCCTCTCCTGCCTTCCCTCTCTGGTTTGTGTCAATTTCTCTTGATGGTTTTTCCTCAGTTGAGACACATTCCTTGTTTTGTCTTATCGTGTAAATCTGCATAGATGATTGGTTTTCCTCTAGATTTGTGTCTGTGTGTGGGTATTCTTCACAGCAGAGCAAGAGGGAGCAAGTTTAAATGATACAAAAATGAGATACTAAGAGTGATGGGGAAAATTCAGGGAAGATATCAACCTGAAAATGTTCTGAAATGTTTTTTTGCAAAGTGGACAGGTTTCAGGTTGACAGGCTCTTTTAAAATTAATTTATTTCCAAAGCTGTCACTTATTTATATGGCATAATACTTGTTGCTCTTTGCTGGATGCAAGAGTTCCACTCACTCACACCAGCCATGGGTAAGTTGTGCATTTCTGCCAGATGCTCACATGTTTGCACAATGTGAGACACACAAATTGTGCTTGATTGTCTGTAGGTAGCAGAGTCCATGTGAATAATGTAAAGAACGTGCTGGGTTTCCTTGCTTTTCAATTTTTTCTGGAGTGTTTTCTTGCCTGGTTTTCATAGAAGAGCACTCCAGATAAAGGCACTCTTCATAGGAAAGAACAGAGAAACAATCCTCTTCTTTCTGAAAGAAATGCTAAAATCTATGGAGGACAGTGAGGAAACTCATGTTAACCTGGTAATAAATCCAAGCCTGGCACCAGGAGCTCTGATGTGGCAATCCTGGAGCTGTAACCAACATGTGAACACCATGGCACAGCCGCAGTCCATCACTGACATTTCTTCCAAAGTCTCCCTTTTGTGTTTCAGAGGTCAAATGCTGCCCTGGGAATTGTCTCCCTGCAAGGAGACAGTTGGAGCTGTCTGCTTTGTCTGAGCTCCTCATCAGTAGCTGTAAAGGTGCTGGTGCTGAATTATCATCCAGGATGTGGGAATGAGAGAGGAAGGGGAATTGAGGGCTGGTTGTAATGGAAACATGAGGGGGCTGCTTGCAGAGGTAGATCATCTTCAGGTTTGGGAAGAGTGACATTCATGGGGGCCCATGGGGACTCCAGTGCATCTAACCAGCATCAGGAAAGTCCTCCAAGGTGCCAAGAATAGGTTTGTCCTCTTGGTCCCTGAAATGAGCCTCCTCTCTCCTCTCATTGCTGCCAATAAATCCAGGATTAGGAAGCTGACAGCCGCCTACATGCTCTGGAAAAACACAGTGACCACATGCAAAATTTATAGCCTACAATACTGCCGTAGGTGGGGATATAAAATACTTTTGTGGGGTTTTTAGGCTCGGGATTCCCCGTGGGTGCTGGCAGTGACATACCTATCCTGATACATTATCCCCCCGCAGTGAGGCGTGCTGGAGGAGAGGGCTGGCGTGCTCCATGTCAGTGCAGAGTCCCAGGGATGGATGTTGTCCCAGGTGCTCTGGCAAGGTGCAGGTTACCTTATGCTTGATGCACCTTGAGCCTGGTTTTTGCTCCACACTCAGATCCCTTTGCCTCAGGTCAGTGCTGTTCTTTTTTTACTCTGTCAAAAGCCTACAGCCGTGGCTGGTTGCCCTCTTGGGCAGCCTCATTCACCACTTAAGACCCTCCCTTAGGGCCTTAGCAGATAACTATGTAGATGGGGAGCAGGCCATGGGCTTTCTAAAATATGAGCACCACAGCTGGTCAGCATTAGCCTGGTGGGTTTTCCTTGCCAACAACCTGCACTGCTTGCCCCTGGTTGCTGTTGCTTCACCAGCTTTGGTGACCCCATGCTCACAGAGGGGAAGGAGACAAAAAGGAACGCTTGAAAAGGTCCATGGGAAGCCCAAGTGTGAAGTCTGCAGGAGGAAAATCAATTCAACAGAAGTTGTGAGTAAAAAGGAGTGGCATAATGAGCTCACACAGCCTTGACATTCTTTTGGTTTCTACAATGTCTGGGATCTGGGTCTGAAAATCCTCAGTAAAACCATAACTAAGGAAGGTGAAGTGGTAAAGGCTCTCACTTGTGTCTTCATTGTGGTTGTTGGAAATGGAGAATCACAGCTGTGAAATTTAGATGCTATGAAGGACTGCTAGCCAGCCGGCTTCTGAGAGGTTTCACCTCTGAGTTGAAGTTGGCTTGTAGCGGGCAAGTTTCTCATTACTTTTGGGTTCCCTTTTGGGTTTACTGGGATGAATACAAAATATAATTCATTCCAGCAAAAAAAGAGCTGCATCTCCATTGGAGGTGCTTTGGGTAACTGGGAAGCTCTGAGATATGTATTCTGCAACTCACAGTGAGACTTTAAATAAGATACCTGGGAAACTGAAAAATGAGCAGCCACTGGAAAACCTATCATCTCAATGTTGGATTTTCACAAGGCAGGAGGCTTGGAAGTAGATGATATTTCAGGGCCCTTCCAACCCAAGCCATTCTGTGATTCTATGATATTTGGGAAAGGGCAGAAACCCAGATGCAAAACCAACAGAGCTATCTTGCTTCTAAGTTATTTAGTTTAAAGCTAAGACAAGGAGAGCCATGGAAACTCCTCATGGAAACCAGATAAGCCTATGGATAAAATAGTAAAGAAAAACTTCAAATCTTGCTGTTAAATAACTATAATGAAACAGACAGATGTCCTGATTGTACTAATATATGACAATAACCAATCTCTACACCTTTTCCGTGCCCCAGCTTTCAGCATAATATCATGAGTGTATTCAGCTATTTCAAAAAGACCTTGCCAAGATCAACTGTTTCATGTTTAATGCATGCTTTGTGTATCTCAGGTGAAGAAAACACAATAGAAGGGCAAATCTTACCAGAAACAGCATTGCATTTCTGCATTTCCAGACCTATCTTAGCCTCAAGCAAGGGAGAAGTTTGTAGACCAGTTAAGATGATGATTAACCATGACTGACACCACATATATCCTAGGCTGGAAGAACTGCTAAATCTCCAAATTTTGCCCAGTCATGTCACTGAAAGTGATTCCATACACCTGAAGAAGATTGCTACACCCAAATGTTTATTTTTCTGGTGATACTGGTTGACCTACTTTTGCCTACCAGAGGAAGTACAAGCTGTTCCTATCCAAATGTCCTGAGACCATCCCAGATGAGCTTTCAGACCTGTTTGAAGTTATATTCAGCATCCAGCCTGACAGAGAGCTGAGCTCAACACCTTGCACTCCCTTTTCCAGCAGCCTTTGCGTGCCTGGCTGCGGCTCCGAATTAAAACAATCTCTCCCAAAAAGTAACCCAAGGATTTGACTTTGTTGAGAAAGAAGATGTGATAAGAACACAGATGTCTTCCAGGGCACATAAGGGAGAGCTTCTGGTCCTGCTGCACTGCAGGACCTCCTCCTGCTGGGAAGTCCTGTGGGAGGAAGGAGTGTAATTTTGCGGGACCAGCATTAAGGATGAACTCATAATCCACTACTGGATGTGAAATAGCCACTTGCAGCTGAATCCAGCTCTTCTCAATGTCCAAAAGAGAGAACTAGTTTTGCTAAGGAAAACTAAGCCTGTGGTCTCCAGGGATATGAGATACGCTTTTATTGTTAATTTGTGTATTTGCCTTTCTGCAAATGTCATCTAAAGCTGTGTAGGAGGAATGTAGCAGGAGGTTTTTTTCCCCAAATTTGTTTTATTTGGTGTAGACACGCTCTGAAATAAACCTGAAGCCTGGGAGGGGTAGGAGGGGTGGAGGCTGTGCTTGAACCTTAACCACACGAGTGTTCTTCTCAGCCCCATGGGCTCTGGCTGCACAGCCCACACAGGGTTCCCCAAATTGTCTCAAAAGACAAAGTGATAGGGATCGATGTGGCTTGTAACTTCTTCCTTAACTTCCTTACTACTGATGTTTTCTAACAAGAAATCCAAACTGTGACAAGGGGAATGAGTGAAGAAAGACCTTTCGAAAGAGGAGCAAAATGAGAGCTGATTCAAGCGTCTGTAATTAGCTAATGGCTGTGAATATATATGAAATCTCCCAGCAGTGGCACTGAAGTGCTGATCCTAGAGAAGTGGACGCCCTCTTCCTTGATGTCTTTAATCCTTGCAGTCTCAGCTGCCATGGCTTGAGTGTTGGAAAACCCCACCCTCTTTTTGGCCTCTGATCAAAATCAGTATTTCAGAGGGAAATGCAGAACAGCAAAGGAGTTAAACAAAAGTTCAGATAAGCATAACAAATACTGGAAAGATGAGATCCTCCAAGCAGAGTGCTCTAGAAAACACTCCCGTTAATCTGGGCAAGGCTCTCAATTGCTGTGTGCAGGAAGAGCTATTCTTGGACTCATAAGGAGGTAAGGGATTTATTTCCTCAGCTGCCTGGAGTCATGCTATGAGATATCATTTAGAAAGAATAATTAGGATTTGAGCTTTCAACATAGAAGATTTGTAGGTTTTCCTGTGTTTCCAGTCCTTTCCAGATATACCTTTCCTAAGTGGTAGTCAGGATTTCTGTACCATTTGACTATATAATGCTTACAAGTAATTTTTTTATGTCTATGTGATAAGTGGCTGTGTTGATTTCCATTTGAGTATCTGTAGATGAGCTCGGTAATTAATACTTTGGTGTGATAACAAAATAAAATATTGAAGTATATTTTAATTTGAGCAGTTCAGTGGCGATCCAGCAACGTGGATTTCATTTTCCTGGCAATACCTGGACTGCAGTTAAGACATATCACTGAAAAAATGATGGTAAAATCCAGAATGGTCACATCAGGTTAGTTGGTTTCATGGTTGCAGTGGCAGTATGAGGAGCTTGCACGAACACACAGAACTGAATTTTCAGGGTGTGGGAGGCAAGTGTGCAAAGGGTCTGATGATTAACTTTCTGGCACCAGTTGCTTTTCTGTGACACTGCAATCATTACTTCAGGCAAAAACAAATCATTTTGTTGCTTCATCGGCAGCAAAAAACCCTGTCCAGCTCCATCTTCTGCCAAGCCCGAGCCTTCTCTTTCTTTCTGTGCATATGGAAGGTCTGTGGCAGAGACCAGAATGAAGGTGCCAGGAGAGCAAAGAGCTCCCGATACCCAGCTGAGGTTTTTGTGATGGGGTGGAGCCCAAGGACAGTCCATTCCACCGACGCATTTGAGATCTACCGAGGTGTTTAGTTTTGCAGAGCAACAAATAGTCTTTTTAATTTTCAGAGCACCAGTCTTGATTTCTCATAAAGCTGAGTGGTTTTTATGATTGGATCACAGCTGATCATCGGTAATTTTGATGCAGAGTTTGACTTTCCCTCCAGAGCAAAGGGTTTAATGCTTTTCTACAACGGCAGTGCAGATGGTTTATTGAGTGTCAGGGATCCAAGGAAGCTTAAATGGAGAAATTTAAAAATGAGGTCCAGAACTTAAAGAGACTGGATAATTCCTAGGAGTTAAAGCCAAGTGAGAACATGGCCACTGCCACAGTGACCATGGGACCAAACTGGATTGGGATCCTACAACTTCTGCCCGTTCCCACCCACCTTTTTACTGAATAGTGGCTGGGCTGACACTCATTTAGGCTTCCGTTGATGCTACTGCTACACAACAGAAAAACTGTCATACTCTTCATTTTAAGGTTTCTGAATCAGGAAGACATAATCATTAATGGGAATGATTTATACGAAGCTGCTAATTGATGAGCCAGGAGAGAACAGAACTTCTTTCCTGAAGAGCAACATTGAACAGGTCGTGTCAGAAAGGAGAAGTAACGTCACTGCTGTGAGATAGCTGTTTTAAATGTGGCTGCTTTACTTCCATTCATAGAGTCATAGGATGGCTTGGGTTGGAAGGGACCCTAAAGGTCAACCAGTTCCAACCCTTGCCATGGGCATGGACACCTTCCACTAGAGCAGGTAGAAAGGGGGATAGAAAAAAGAACCCCTGTGGGAAGGCAGATGTGGTACAGGGGGGCAGGCAAGGTGGTGCTGAGCAGTCCTGGAACTACAGGAAGTCACAGAAATTAGAAGATCCAAGGGGAAAGGGTGGGACAAATACTTGAAGCAGATGAAGGTGTTGCAGCAGATTTCCCTTCACCTGAATAATTCCATGCCAAGGCACTTCCCCAGCTGTGCATCTTCGGGTGTGCTACATAAACGTGACTACACATTTTTCCCAAAATTTTTCCCCCAATAATTGCAATGGTCCAGAATAATAAATTGCAGCTATTATAAAACTAATATTACTCCGTATCACATCTGCATCTCTTAAATGCAGGCCATTCAAAATCCTTGCTGGTTTTGTCAGTCAGGTGCTCAGAAACATTTTCAATGCACTAAGAAGAATCATAAAAATTCTAAATCAGGTGTTTAAATCTCCACAACCATGCTAGCTTGAAAGAAATTCAGCCTACCAGGCAGAGAGCCAGGTTTTGCTATTGCGAAAAAAGGTTCTCCTGCCTCTGCTAAGGGATTAGATGTTCCTGATGTTCTAGGCAAGGGCACTGTAGGTTTTCCAATGGTGATAAAATGCAAATTTTGCCCATAAGTCTTTCTGTTGACAGGGCGGATAACAATCTACCTGTATGTGTGTGTGTGCGTGCTTAAAAATTGTAAAAATTAAAATCTGCTGGGAAAGGGCGTGTAAAACAGTATGACTTCTCCAGATTTTTTTTTTTTAGACAAATGTACTGAATTGCAATAAAAATATACCTAATCTTTAAGTAACTTAAACTGTAGTGTTTAATATGAATATGGACATGTAGCCTGTGGCTCATCAGAGTATAGGGACCATATTGACACATGGACTATTAGATAAAGAAATAAATTTTGCAGGGTCAGAAACAGAGTCACAACACAAACAAAATAAAGAAAGTCCAGTAACATGAAAGGCAGAGCATCTGTAGTAGTTTTTACTGATTTTCCATTGCCCTACATCTTTGGTAGCAATTAGGCATGGCTATGAAGTGCTGTTAAAAGACTAAATGGAATAGCTGGTTTGCACTGTCTTGGCTGAACATTGGAGCTGCTCATGGTGGATTAAACTCTGTAGTCACAGAGGGATAAATTTGCAATTTGCAACAAAGAGCATTCAGATTTTAGTGAATCAACAAAAGCGAATTGACTTTTATTACCAATATTCCAAAATTATCCCAGCCCTAGGACACATGATGTCCGGAATTGCCCTTCTAGTCTGCCCCTGAACTGTCTTTCACAGGACCAGCTGCTGGTTTGGCAGCAGGGCTCTCACCATTGCTGACAAGAGCTTTTTGAAAACCTGGGCACAATATTCTGAAAGGTGATGCACCAACCAAATTAATCCCTTTCAGCAGAGCTGCTTCTCTGCCCTCACCTGTGGTTTTAACAAAAACTAACCAGAGGGTTTAAAACATATTTTGAACTTCTGTCAGAGAAATGAGATGAGTTCAAGAGCTCTTGGAGCACTCTGCCCATCTGCCTGCAATAGGAGTGAAATTCCATATGGCAAACTCCACCTGCATATATATGGATGCTGACCCTCTATTTCCCTTTGTGAGGTGGTGTCCACTTGCTTCAGATGGAAATTTAGACAACTTTTAGCAAGAGGGACCCTGCCATGGTGCTGGTTGGAGGGAAATCCAAAACAGAAGTGTTTCTCATGGATAGATTCTTCACTTTATGCAAAATGTGTTGTGACACATTATCTCTTCACCATGTAGCAAAGTGTACTTTGAAGCGATTGAAGAAATTCAGTTAAATCCAGACTGTACTTGTGTTCTGGTTCGTTATTTATAGCAAGTGTGGGAGTGTGTTGGCCCCTTCTGACAGCATATCATGGCCATCTTAAATCCTGAAAGCACTTTTTCTTTTTTTGTTGCCACGGTAAATGTTTAAGAAGTTTAATCTTAAATTTATGAGTGCTTTGGAGACCAGTCTGTTCATGACACATTAACGGAATTAGACCAGGAAATGTTTTGCTGAACAAACTCTCGTGCTTTTATAAGGAGTGAGGTTGTTGGGATTGTGCTCCCTGCTGTATGTGCTGCCAAGGTATGGCCTCCATGGCCCACAGTGATGCATGTGGATGTGTTTGCCCGTGGTATTTCAAGAAAAAATATTTACTGAACCAACCTAAGAGATTTAGGAAATCAAATCTCAAGGTGTTAGAGAGGGCACTTAGTATGGTTTGAATTGGAGTTTCAAAAGTGAGCATAGTCAGAGGCAAAAGGGTTAATTTTGCTTCAAGAAGAAGACATGGAAATAATTTTTTTTCTTGCTAATTAAATATGAAACTGACTAACTGTATGCAAGTGTAATTTTCTTATCTTATTAGCCATGTTCATTTCTGAAGTGAATAACTACCAGCACTGGAACAGTATATGGGCAGAATAATAGTCAAACTGATTTTTACTTTAATCTCTGAATACAATTAGCATAATTTAAACTGTTATAAGCTACAGCAGATAGAAATCACATTAGAGAGACTGTAGGTGGAGAGGTGGGTGGTCACATGCAGAGGGAAAACTGGAAGAGCACTTAAAATACAGCCGAATAATAAGCATTCAGGAGAATGTAAAGCTACATGGACTTGAAAGGCACATTATTCCAAGAGATGGGGGAAGAAAAGTGGATAATCATGACCACAGTTCAAGGACTTCCACTACTGCAGGGCCCGATCCCAAGAAATGCTGTCATAAGAGATGTAGTTTACACGACTGTTTTACGGGGCATGAATCCCAAATTCCATTTTCTGTCAGAGGAGAGAGCAGCCCAGTGGAGATGGACAGATCACACCTTGCCTGACCAGATGAAAAGAGAAGAAGCCAAGATATGATGGGGGGAGTATATCAGTACACTGGCGTGCTGGCCGGGCCCGGAGAGCTGCAGCTTGTCCAGAGGTGCCCAACACGAGAGGAGGACACTCTGTGGCACTGTGTGCCTCGCTGGCAGCTCCCTCGCCCGTGCGGTGGAAGGCACGGAGCCACGCGCGCCCGGGGCTTATGGATTGCCCAAGTGTAACCAGAAATTAATGAGGGAGGCGGCTTCTTCGGCCGGTATTCCAAGGGTTTATTGTAGAAACTCCCTCAAAAGGGTCTGAACACGAAGGCCGAATTTCCAGCCAGGGTGCACTTAAAAGGGGTACAGAAAAGGAGGGGGGGATGACATAGCAATGACCTGTAGGAAGAAGGGAAGGGCGGGACAGGTCTGGTTACCTTTCCTTAGGAGCTACAAGGGGTGTCTGTCCACTGTCCATCAGACAGACTGAGCCTACATCAGGTCACAGGAACTCAATGGGAGAAGCCATTCTCACAGAGGGGCATTTAACCTTTGGAGCCAGCCCACCAAACCTCTTTATCTGGGCTATGTAGCCGCCTGGGCATTCCTATGGTTGGTTCAGTCACCACAGCAGGGAAGGAAAGAGGCAGGTCAGAGGCAGGCAGGAACCAGAAAGATGAACCATGGGTGTAAAGTGTTGTGTTTGAGTGAGTTGTGCGTAAGAGCAAGGACAGAAGAAGGAAAAAGAAGAGAGAAAGAATGGGCTGATGGAGGAGACTGGGTCTGGAAATCCTGAATTGTAGGCTAGGACTGACTGAAGAGTCAGCACCAATGAGTGTGGGAAGAAAGAGACATCAACGAGGAGACAGGGACAAGTTGGTGAAGATAAGCTGGAGGAGAGTGGAAAGAAGGTGCTGCCTGACAGAGCCTGAAGCCCGGGACGCTCACATCATCCTACTCCTCTGCTGTCACCAAATATCCATACAGCCTCCGAGAAGCCATTACAGATCACCTGCCACTGCAGCTGCTCCATGGAAAAGAAAGGATTACAACTGAAAACTCGGGAAACATTCTGAACTGTGTTTCCTTTTGAATGCCTTCTTGCCCTCTTCATATACATACTGTACTAGTTTCTGCAGTGTTTTCTGAGCAAGTAACAAAATTAAGCCCAGGAATCTAGCCTGTTTAACCAGTAATAATCTGATGTTGGCCATAATTAAATTTCTGTGGCCCCTTTTTAATTGTTGCAAGGAAATCTATAGAATTTGTTCTTTAGTACAGAGCGGTCTGAAATGTTACCAAGCTGTACAGCATGTGTTAATCATTGGGTAAATTTTATCTGTATCCTGACAATTTAGCCAGAGCATGTTGTTTGAAAAGAACTAGAAATGTTCTTCATCATAGTACGGCTGAGGGTATGCTGCGGCCAGGCCTTAGTGCTGGAGAACAGAACACGACTTTGATGTATTTTTCACATCAAATTGATCGATTTCCTATCATAATGACATTTCTGAAGTATAGAACATGGACCTCACTCCTGAGTGGCTATTCCTTTGTTGCAGTGCTCTCTGCTCTTTGAAACTTCTTCCTTAAAAAAAAAAAGCAATCTCCAGACTTAATTCACTGCTACATAATAGAAGGTGTTGTCAGCAAATGGCACTTGCAAAAGCAGCCTTCCAGCTGGGTGGATGTCTGACTGGAAGTCCAGTGACTTGGATGGTGGTCCCAGGTTGCCCAGAGAGCTCCTGCAGAGCTTACATAGAGAGGTGAAAATATCCTGCTTTTTGAATCAGCCCTACTTGCATTTTGACAATGAATTAAGCACAGCTACACTGAGAAATGGACTGTACCCTGTGTGTGTGTGTGTGTGGACAGATATTGGCCAGAAAATCTTGGAACCATGAATTAAATGAATGTATATCAGCTCCAGAAATATGTGCACAGAGCAGTGTTTGTAGATGAGCAGTACATGTAAAGCAAAGATCCATACATGCTGTGCAGCTGTACTTTTGGCAAAGATGACAGGTGATGGTACTTCCTGAGAACACTTTCAAGGTCTGATTTTTATTTACTCAATTAATATTGGCTGTATTTAATGCACCAAAAAAACCCATTGCAATTGCTCTGAAGTACTCTGTTGCAAAAAATTCAGCAAAGCCATGAGTGGACTTTTCCCCCAGTTTTTCATGTAAGTTTTGTACTTCATAGACTTTTAAGTGAGATTAACCTTTAATGCACATGCCTAGAAAACAGGTAGTGGCATCTGTCTGAGAAAGAGACTTACAAATACACAAGTGTTTGTATTTCTAAAGATGAAAATGAAAGCAGCAAGTAAATCATGTTAGTGTATATTTAATACTCTCTAGTTCTATTTGATTTAGAAAACAAAATTATGAGAGACTACAAAGTGCTAACGAGGACAGCCCTCACCCAGCCCAAACTCCTAAGAAACAGCAGCAGTCCTGCAGCATTGCATTTGTCTCTCAGTGCCAGGGCTCTATATTTAACAAGCTTTCCCCAGCTCCCACACCCAGATGAATTCATTGGAATGCAGTAGGAAAGCAAGAGCTCATCTGACTCATTAGGAGGCTCATATGCAATTACCATCAATTAAAAATTCCTTCTAGAGCCACCATGTGAATTTGGGTGTGCTGAAAGAAATGAAATCATCAGGATCTCCGTAAGCAGGACTTAGCTTTGCATTGAGCTCAGGACAAACAGAGATTTGATTAATCTGCAAAAATAATTAGCTGATGTGCCAACTAATGTGCGCAGGGATCCTCAGAGAACTGTGTCTGACGGAGTTTTACATCTTCCACTTCACTGTCTGTGACTTGCATCCAACAGAGCCAAAGAAAAGCTTCTCTATATTGGGAATGTATTGAAAAAAAACCCAAACCTGTTGTAACAACATGTTTTGTTGATATGAAATTATTTTCTCTTTCTTTTCACCAGCCGCTAGTGAAGAAAAAAGTTTAGAGGTGGAAGTGTAATGACAAATGATTTAGAGATGGATTCCATTTTCACTATATTCCCATTAAGAAGGGTTGTAAACACTTTCCTTTCTCAGCCCAAGATCTTTCTCAGAATCTCTTCTGTTTAGGTTTAACTTGTTAGATTTAGAATAAGCTCTACAAAAGACTGAGCAGCTCTTGAGCCAACCCAACGCAATTAAGGTGCCTCTGTCATAAATTGTCATTGAAAAATTTTATCTTAACACAAACTTTACCTATGCAGCTGATATTTTAACACTATTGCATGTTTCAGTACTGTTGATTAAGCTTTTTATTAAAACTCTTGAAAAAATACAACAGAGCAATTAAAAGTACATGTATATATAATTTCACATTATTAGAAAGCATTTTAGAAGTCTATACAATAAAACAAGCATGTGCTTATGCTATACGTAGCATAAGCATTCACTAGTATTCATTATTCTTAGTATTCATTATTCTTAGTATTCATTATTCATAAGAAGCAGCAAATTCTACCTTTATCTGTAAAACAGGGTAATACCTAGATACCTAGGATTGTAGTATTGTTTCTTTTTGAATAATAAAAATGGTAAAAAACCCCAAACTTTAACTGTGGGTACTATAGAGCAGGGACTGCCATTTCTGTCGCTATATATGTTCTGGTGGTGCCAAGAGGATTCTTATGTTTAGGTCTTTAAAAGCCTAAAATGACACAGAACTTCCACAGGTGGAAAGCGCCCAGACCTCCACCAAAACCTGTAGGAGCTGCACAAATAATAAACAGCTCTGGAGTGCAGACACTGATCTCAGAATAAAGACTGACAGATTCTTTTACTTCCTGCACAGGTGTGTCTTAGGACAAATAAAACAGCCCAAACAAATCCTTTTGGTTTTGTGTGGGTTTTTAAAATAAATGCAAGGTGGTTCAAAAACTTTGCTCTGAGTTTGCATATTGGGTCTACTTCTTCTTGGAACAGTACGCAGAAATTGTGATGGAGAGAAAAAATAATCTGCAAATCTATGCATTTTTACAAAGATTGTAATGTAATTTCTTTCATGCCTGCAGTAGGAGTTATTCTGTGGGGACAAGCAGGGCTGGGGTCCTCAAAAATCCCTAATGCTGGTATTTAGACATACCTACATACTCAGTGTACTGAGACCTAATGATTAACTAAACGTGGGAGAGGTCTCAAGGAAAACATTTGAAGTTAGCATAATATAGAAACATGTATGGAAGAGGAACTTACAGTTGAAAAACAAATTAGGTCTAATGTAATGCAATTTTACCTGTATATTTTAGCATTTTTCAATGTATAGGTTTTTGTTCAATGAGTTATCTACAAATAAACATATACTGATTTTGCTTTTACATTAAAATCCCTCCAGGTAACAGGAGCAACCCAACTGAAAACCAGAAGTCAAAAGTCTTGTTTCACTTACCTAAACTAAACGCAGACTGATATTTTTCCTACTATTTCCCTTTTTTATTGTTTCTCGATAAAAAGGGTGCCAAGCTAGGAAATGTGTCAGCAAAGTGCAGAGGTGGTTTATCAACAGTATGGATGCTGCTTTTTTGGAAACATATCCAGAAGATTTGCTTCCTGGTATCTGCTCTGAACTTGTGGGATTTGCAGAAGAAAGTAGAGCTGAGGGGTGGGACAGAAGCTATTTATCAGGAACATTTGAGAACGGTTACCACGGTGAAAGGAGCAGAAGACAAAAGATCCATTAATTTAATCATCTTTGATCACTTGCAGGCTTTGTTTGGATGTGTTTATATCTTGCAAAACTGAAGAGTGTGCAGACTTGATGCCAATCAGAAAGGCACTCTCCTCCCAGATCAATTTGATTGAATTCACATGAGGGGAAAAATAAGTGTTTGAAGCCAAAAGCAGCGTGACACTGCTGACGTTCCGGGGGGAGCTGAAATCTGAAATCTCCTCCATATCCATACGCTGAATGTGGCTTAGGTCACAAGGCCAACAAATCAGATATTTGCAGCCAGGTTAGAAAACACCTTTGGAGCAGTTTAAGAAAGGGTCATTTCCACTAAGACATCCAGTACCACTTGGAAGAACTAAATAGGAAATAGCATTGCCATCAGTGCTTGCAACAGGGCGTTTCAGAAAGCAGAAACTTCTAGAAACTTGGTTATTCCCTAGTAAGCTCTGCAGGCTTCTGACTAGCTTTTGGACAAAGCTCTTGGTTTAAATTATGTTAATCTTCTTCACAGGGCAGTGATAAGCAACTTTCTGATTACAAGAACAAAATAAGAAAATACTGGGACAAAGTCTCAGTGGACATAAATCAGTGTGATACCCTTGAAAGCCAAAACACAACAGACAATTTCATTTGCTATCCAGCCTGTTCTAAAACAGGGAAAGAATGTTAAAATTCTTCTTTTTGTGCTGAGATTAAATCATGCAAATTTGCCATGGAAACCGTTTCTTTTTTTTTTTTTTTTTCTCCTTCCCCTCCTTTTCACAGTTCAGTAATAGCAATTCTTTCAGAGATGGAAGATTTGGGCATTGTGGTGTGGGGTGAGGGTTTTTTGGGAGGTGGACTGAAGGGAAAAATGGAGAGCTGCAGAGGGGAAGAGGCCAGAATATGTTCACTCTCAAAAATGAGTTCACATCCCCAAGGTCCCAGCATTGAGTGCTAGCAAAGGGCAGATGCTTCTAACAGTTGGAGCCTTGCAGCACGGAGGAGGGAGTCATCCTCCAGAAGCCAAGAAGCCACCCTGGGAAGCAGGCAGGCCTGGGATGACCCACTGCAGTGAGTGCCCGCGTGGTGATGGCAGGAGGGGGCGTGGGGCTGGCAGGAGACGGAGCTCCCTGGCTCTGAGGGCTGACTCACTGGCCCTGTTTGACCCCACTGCTGCCACAGCAGCAGGAAGGGAACACCGGGACGGCAGCCCTGAGTGTGGATAAGGCCAGGGTAGTGTGGCAGGGTGGGAGGGCTGGAAGCAGGGTCACCCCAGATTGCCCGGTGCATCTGCCACCCGCCCCCATCAGCCACCAACCAGGGTGCTCAGCCAGCCTCTGAGTTCCTCACAGGAATGGGCAGGCTCTACCTAGGCTCTCATTTTGCAGGAAAAACCTGACTTTTGCAGCATGCCTGGGCTGGTCTTTCCAAAGCATGGGTTGTTTTTATCCCCCTGTTCAAATTCACCTGTTACAGAAGATCTCAATGGGTAATCCAAAGGTTTTAATATAAAAAGGCAAAGAGAAGGACATGGGGAGGACGTAAAAGAAAAGGCAGCCAGGGTGGACTTGGTCCCCCATTGAATTACCCCATATGCAATTTTGCTTATAGAATCATAGAATCATTTAGATTGGAAATCGAGTCCAACCATTAATCCAGCACTGCCAAGTTCACCCCTAAACCGTGTCCCCAGGCACCACATCTGCATGTCTTTTAAATGCCTTCTGGGATGGCAACTTCACCACTTCCCTAGGCAGCCTGTTCCAATGCTTGACAAAATTTTTGATGAGTCAATTTTTTCCTAATATCCAATCTAAACCCCCCCTGGTATGACTTGAGACAGTTTCCTCTTGTTCTACCACTTAGCTGGGAGAAGAGACTCATCCCCACCTCACTACAACGTCCTTTCAGAAGCAAACTGGAGGTCCCTTTTTCAATGGAATCAATTCCATCCAGTCTTAATTCAGTGAGGACTTTATCTGGGTGACAGAATTGCCAGAGTAAATTGCCAGAGTCAGGCTGTCCCTTACCAGCCCTCTAACAGAACATTTGGGTCCATCTGCCTCTGTTCTCCATTTCTTGGTGTTTCCATTTTTTTCATCTGTTTCAGGTGGACTTTCCATGTCCTTTTCTCCTGATGGAGCATTTCCTCATCCTTCTGTTGGCATAATGTCATGTCTGTTTGTTTATACTAAACATGAGGGGTTTTTATGGCGCCTCATCAACCGCATTGAATTTTCAGAATGATGCGTTCCTTCCTGCTTCTTGTACTCATACAGTAGACTTGTTCCTGACAGAAATGAGACATTTCAAGGATGATTACCTGCTGTAGCAGCCTAGCACAAAATGACATCTTTCTGACCTGCTGTGTTTTAATGTGGTACCTTACCAACTTCCACAGTTCTCAGCTGTTCACCCTTTTTCCCTGAGGATGTCCACAAAATAGAGAGTTAGAGCGAATTCATTCTCAGACACAACCTCAGCAAAACTTCAGAGACTGAATGTTCTAATCAGGGTCTACAAGGTTTACAGAATTCAGGTTTTGAACGTTATTAAATCTGCATTTACTTTTCATGTTATTGGTTTGTAAGCCCGTGGTGTCCTGGAGCTCAAGTCACAGGTCTGGATCTTACCGAGGGCGGCTTCTAGACACAGACTCATTTACACCCCAGAGATCACCTCGTTTCAAGCATAACATTTCTGTGTGGGACTGGGCTTCTCCCTCCAGTGAGGAATACAGGTACTTCTAGAGCACATGCTGGGCACTACACAGTGCTTTGGCTCAAGAGATGAGATGTTTAGAGTTTGCCAGTTTTCTTCCTGTATTTACTGTCTCAAAGCACTTACAAAGCACTTACACTCTTATGGGGAGCTGCATTTAATGCTTTTTGTTTACGGCTTTATATTCCTTATTCTTGCACATGTGACTCTAAAATACATAAACAGACACAATATTTTTCTGCAGCAAAGCCCAAAACAAACAAAAGCCTCCACACAAACCTCTCTCCCCTCCAAAAAATCTCTGAAGTTTCAAGCAGTTTTCTCACTTGCAAATGGACTATCAGTATTCTTCCAAAGACGCTTTCAGGTTCATCAAACTGTTTGTTCCAGCCCTCCATTGCTCTGATTGCTCCTCGTGTGCTTTGCACTGGTGTTAAATTTTGTATGCCTACTTCTATGAGTTCTGCACAGCATTGAAATGACTGCTGATTCAGAAGGTAACAGGGATTTTTTTTTTCCAGGTCAGTAAATATAAGCTTAGGATTCAGCATACAGGCTGGTGATGTTGAAAGACCAGCTTTACAGTTTCAAACCTAAACAGGAAAGTCAGTCTATTATCTGAAAGGAGCAGAAAACAGGGGATTGGGAGGTAAAGCAGTGGTCAGGCATTCCTTCAGTAAACTTTTGAAAGACTCACTGGCATTTGGAGTTTGGGAGACATGAGATTTCAGCTTTGTCAAGCTTTTTGCTATGTTGAAGAACAGAATTAAAATTACATTTATTTCCCATGAACAGAGATGTGTTTGAATTTTTTCCTCCTTCTGAAGCTTTAAAAAAAGATTTTTGCACCCAGGCAGCTGCAGACTGTCAAGTCTTATAGGATGATGAAATATATTTTCATAACTCAGTTCATAAAGGTGTATGCATATATATGGGTGCATATATAGGTATATTTGTATAAACATAAGTATGTATGACAGGAATGCAGGTTTTCAATTCATGTCTACAAATGATTTAGACTCTGGCTTCATGACCACAGATGGGGAGTTTGGAATATATATTATATTCATGCAGTCTTGGAGCTGGAGACCAAGGATTGTGGGATCCCTGCTGTCCTCCAGAGGAAAGGAAGTGTGGGGACGTAAAGCAAGGTACCCACACTACAGAACTATTCAAAAGGCACATTTTTGTCAAAAATCTGTTCTCCAGGTCATTTAAAGCTTGTCCAGCCATAACGCTCATGTGCAACACTAGGAAACCACTGCTAGCTGAACCCAGCAAGAATTGGGAAGCTTTCCAGTGAGTCCCTGTCACAAGCTGGCAGTCCTGTCTCTCCACAGCACTCAGGGTGACAGCAGAGCATCTCCCAGGTGTTTGGTACTCCCAGAACCAGGGCGAAATATGGAAATGCTCTGTACCCATAGGGATGGGCCATGGTGGTACCACAGTCCCCCAGCCATGTGAGGAGCCCAGGGCACATCTCTGAAGGCCTGGACTGCAGCCCAAACTAGAGGAGCATCCTTCTTCTGCATAAATAAGGGATCTTGTTGGAATAAAGCTTCATGAGAAATGTAAATTTGTGAGAAGCTGCCTGATTTCTATGCTGCTGAGGCTTTCTGTGCAGTAGCACTAGATGCCAAAAAAGAAGCAAGAGGAAAGTGCAAGCCCAAATCTGCTTCTCAACAGCAAAGAAAGAGAGCAAGGCCATTCCTGTCACCATCTCATGCTCAGGGGTGATGCCTTAGAATTGTAGCTTTTATATTTTCAAATATTTGTAATCCTGCTATTCTTTAGTGTGTAACTCTGAGCTCCATACAGAGTGTTAGCTACTGCTTTTCCCATTTTGGTCAGACATAACAATTCCTCGCTAGGCC
Source organism: Callaeas wilsoni (assembly GCA_013398955.1). Lineage (NCBI taxonomy): Eukaryota > Metazoa > Chordata > Aves > Passeriformes > Callaeidae > Callaeas > Callaeas wilsoni. Next base: position 18,877 of record VWPU01010546.1, read on the forward strand.
TGAGAATCAAGGACACCTCACTGTTTCAGGCCTTGAGAAATGGAAACAAAAGTGAGATGGGGGGAAAAAAATGAAGAGAATGGGACTGCACTGCCTGAAGCTGTCATTGGACAATTAACCTCTGATATGCAAATGGACAAAACTTATATCTGTCCCAAAAACGTGTGACGGTGTCCATCCTGGGCGCAGTCTCTGTGAGACTCCTGCACTGCCCAAGGTGCACCCTGTGAAGGCCTTTCCATAAATCCCTGCCCTTTATCCTTTCACTCTGTCCAGCCTCTGCTCCAGGTCAGCCTCTGCAAGGCATCAGGGGCAGCTTTGATCCCAGGAACAGTAGGAAAGGAAAGGCAGCACCATTGTGTGTGAGACACACATGTCTTATGCCTCAGATTAAATCTTCACAGAAACTGAGAGAGATGACTCAAAATAAGTAAACAAAAACCCCCAAACCAACCAATCAACCAACCAAAAGAAAAAACCAACCAAACATAAAAACAACCACCAAAACCAACCAAAAAACCCCACAAAAACAAAACAAAAGAAACCCAAACAAACAAAGTGTCCCTAGCTACTTTGGTTAATGTGGAAGGTAAAAGTGCCTGTGACTCCTTCCTCATTTCCCTTTTGTGGCAAAGAATGCCAGGAAAAAGACAAACTGAGGTAAGAAAGCTGGAGGTCTCCAGGCTGATACATATTTTTAGGCAGCTCTTGCTGCTGCTCTTGTGAGTGGTCATTTCTGAGCATTTAGCTCCCTAATTTGGCCCTTCCTTTTGGTGACGGTCTGTCTGCCAGGCACAACGTGGTGTAGCCCACAAGGAGAAACACTTGGAGTCAGAAACAGGTGGATGGATGAGAGCCAGAGGAGTCTGAACAGGGGAAGCCACGCGACAGCGCAGTCCCAGGTGAAAAGCTCCCTGGCAGGTGGCTCGGGGGAGGAAGAGCTGATGGTTCCACACACTTTGGCAGCGTTGCCTTCCCAGTTTGCAGGGATCAGCAGAGGGAATTGCACAAGTGCTGGGATCAGGCAGAGAGAGGGAGGGGAGGGAGGAACTGACCCTGCTGCCAGGGTCCTGTCTGGGAAACACGGTCAGAGCTGGACAGCAAAGCCCTGCTGAGGTAATTGAAGGAAGCTGCATGTGGAGGGAGAAGGTGAGCCAAGAACATGGAGAGGTGAAGGAAATCAATACAATTATCTCACCAGCTACCTTCTGAACCAGAGGAAGCGTGGCTTGCAAGCTCTGATGCTGGAGAGGAGTAGTGCAGACGTGAGGGGACCAGAAAAATCTATAATATTCTGGCAGTGCTACTGGAGAAAGGCATTTGCTTCTTGGAAATTTCTATGCAGTAAAAAAAAATTATTAGATTTGTGTAAAGAGACAAAAGGACATTTTTTGTAACTTTCTCCATCCTTATTGTTGTTGATAATTGGCTGAAATTTAAAATTAAGAAGTCGAAGGAGAGAGAAATGCTTGTGTTAAAATAATTTGCTTAAAACCTTTTTAAGAGCCTATGGAAATCAAGGGGCTTCTTTTTGTATTTAAACTGGACATTCTAACAAAATCTATGTGGAATCTGTTGGTCCATTATACAGTATTTCCCAACCAGGATTAGTGGGATTTTAAATCAATACCTTCAGGGCTCAGGATGAGCACTTTTCACTTGAAATAAGGGAATAGCTCCTGGGATTATCTGTTGTAGTGAATTGTTCGTGTTGGCCGCTTCCTTGACAAAGCGTGACAAAGATTGATACACTGACAAGTAGGCAACAGTAGGGTAGCAGATATTTCCCACTGCCTGGCACAAGGCTGTCATCCATGCAAAATAAAACACGTAATATGATCATTAATGAACGATTAGTCATTTTTTATTGTAGTCATTCCATAATAATCATTAGTATGAATTAATACTGCCTCAGGGAGCACATGTGCTATGAGGAACGTCTCTGTGCTCCTCAGCTAATAGAAACAGACTTTCCTGCAATACATGGACGTGTTTGGTTCCCTGAGCTGCAGCCTTTGCCCTCTGTTGTGGCATGGACATGGCACCCAAAATTAATGCTAGGACTGATATGAAGATATGGAACCTGTTAATTCCCTGTGCCTCGTGTAACTTTTTTCTTTAATTGCACTCCAAAATCAGATTGCTGGCTGAAGACTTTTTTTATTTTTCGTGCCTCGTATGTGTATAGGAAATCCCTTCCATCAATCTCTGCTTCCTGCGTGTGAACACAAGGCCAGCACAGCGCCCTGTCCCCAGCTTTCACACACCAGCACCGTGCACGTAGGCAGGTAACGCTCTCCTTAGCCTGGTGTACTGGTAGAATGTGATTTCCTGTAGTTTCTGAAATACCCCTAAGTCCCCATCAAGCTGTGCCTCATGCAATATTTGTTTAGCTCAGGGAATGCAGAATTGCCCCGACTTGCATGAGAGGCTGGGAACTGCTCCCACGGAGCTGAGGCGGGGGGAGGACCTCGTCAAGGTACGAGCAGCTTTGCACAGGTGACCTGTTTGGATTTCAACCAATTTCAGATTACATTTGGACTGCTTTTTTTTTTTTTTTTGTACTATATAAAGTATAAAGGAAAGAGCAGATCAAAGAACCTGAGGCACAGATCTGAAAATGGACATTCATCCACTCTAGGGAAAAAAACCCTTACATTTCCCTTACATGCCTCTTCTTTACAGCCTATATGTAACACTTCCCAAACCACTAATATATGGGTTTTAAGAGTGTCCACAATTCAGGATTTTTAACAGTGAAAACCACCTAAGATTGTTGGCAATTTGCCTGTCTTTATGTTAGCTGTTTTTCATCTGATGATCTGCGATCCTATGAATTAAAAAAGGGGATGTTATTGAGCATGGAGGGGAGGAACAAAAAAAACCCCAAACAAATATAGTGTTAATTTCAAAAACAAAAAGTATAAAGAAAAATCCATGCTTATTGTTACAGAACTTGATTTTTTCCTCCAAAAAGTAGGATTTTAACTTTCACTTTGTTCAGTTGTTTTGAATTTGAATATAAAATATATCTTGAGAAAATTATTCCATGATGAAATGTTACGCTACATAATGTATATGGTGAAGTACATTATTATAAATTAAAAAGCATTTACTGAGCATCTGACATTTTACTTCTTTTTGAAATGATTTTGTTTATACTTTCTCAATTGTGCAAGATAAAAACATACTCATTAAACACTTAGTTTTCAAAGAGCTATACAAATATTTTTTACCTCTTATACTGAATAGTCTCCATGATAGAATTGTAGTTATTTATATCAAAAGGAAAACTGGCCCTTAATGAGATGTTGGCATCTCGTGTAATCTGTTATCAAAAATTGTTTAGACTGGAATAAAGCCTCTTAAAATATCATATATATCTTGGAAGAGATAAATTATTTAACTAAATCATAGAACCATATAAATTATCTTTCCATCTTATCACATTTTTATGTTAAGAGCAAAGTTTTCCTATCAATGTAGGAAACATTTCTCCCTATCAGTCATACTCTACTGCCTTGATGGAGATAGAAATAAAGCTGTAATTCCAACAAGTTATTAATCCATTTGCAGTGCTTTAAAAAATGGAAGAATCATTATAGATTTTTATTGGGAGGTTAGAGTGTATTTTATGTTTTGCAGTTTTCCCAGTCACTCTTTCATTGTCAGTTTGCATGGGTTCAATTTGAGTTTTACAAGCTACTAAGGAATCAAGGAATAGAAGTTATAATTTCTTGAGGTGTCATTCTAAAATATTTAAAATCATGAACTTCTCTTTTATCAAGGTCCTGACAAAATATCAAAGTGTCAAGGTTTTGAGGTAAAATTCTAAAAAATACTTTCATGCTTTCAGGTTTTTCTCTTGTTGGCCAGAAGAAACTGTTGCATGCTACAATGAACAGCACACTTGAAAATTATTCTGCAATTGTAGTTCAAACATCTTTTCCTAACAGATTAACAATTAATCCTTCTTCAGAGGTATATTATGCTCAAATCCTGCAAACACTTAAACCAGTACCACAAATAATTTCAGACTCGGGGCTTGAAATACTTCTGGAAAAGATTTAATGGTTGTGCCTGACCTGTGAGCATAAATTGAAGTTGCCAAATCCAGGATCAAATATTTCTGTGATTGCAAATTGAATTCAGGTTCCATAGAGTTCATTAAAAGTAGGGTTTCAGGTTATTTTGTTCAGTTAATGCTATTTTAAAAAAAAAAAGAAGAGTTATAGGAGAAAGGTGGAGGGTATGCCAATTCCATATTTTCATTTTTTAGCGAGACTATACATAAGAAAAAATACTGCAAAGGAATAGCAAAATCACTTCTTACAAAACCATCCTCTTATAGAAATTCTTCTTGAAATTCTATTTAGGCATCTGTTTTCCACAGGGCTTGTTGTATGGTCTTTTCCTGTGGTTTTGATATTTTTAATACAATTTGTTATGCATCTTTTGAGCAAGGAGATTCTTTTATTCCCCAGATCTTCTTCAGATTTTTGGGTTGGGACATTTGGGATGTAATGGTTGACTTTTTTTACCAAAAATATTGCTGCCAGTTCCGAGGCTTTGAGTCCTATGAACATTTTTCACAGACAGAGAAGGCGTAGGAGCAGATCTGGAGTGTCTCTTAACTTGTTCCTGAGCCCTCAGCAAAGCTCTGCTGCTTTCAACAGCAGCACCACCAAAAATGCCCTGCCCTTCCCAGTGCTTTCAGCGCGGGTCGCAGACCTCTTCTCCAGGCAGTGGCGCTCCCTGTTCCAGCTGCGGGCCGGGATGGGAGCGGATGGGAGCCAGCCGGGGTGTCCCTGCTCTGTCGGTATCTGGTGTTCGGGACATTTCCATTCACAGCCTGCAAGTTCGCTGTGAGTCTGACTTCCGCTTCACCTCAGAATATGTCTAGAATGACTTTCCCTTCCTTTTTTTTTTTCCCCCTTTTTAATTGGAAAATGGCAAAAAGTTCTCCCTGACCTTTTTATCTTGCCGGCAATGCCCCTGCCTTTCTATTAATAACAGGCTTTGGGGAGTGTTTCGTCTGCACTGGCAGCAGAGCTGCTATTTCTTACTCAGTTTGGTATCTGCAATTACAGTACTTCTCTGAAGTGCAAAAGACATCTATAAAAATCAAACCCATTTCCCTGCTTAGCGTCAGACACGGTGCAGCAGCTCACTGCTGCTTCCAGCTTACATTAGGTTTTCCATCTTTTCTTTGGAATTCTGCAGTGATCATTGGCAAACGCTTGCTGTCAGGTGAAGGACCCTCAGTGAAGTGGCAGGAATCATGTACATCATCAGAGAGAAAGATGAGCTTGGCCTGGCTTGGATGCTTACTGATGTCTTGGTTAAGGCCTTCAGCTGCTTATAGTGTCCTGTATTTCCAAAACATTTGTATAGAGAGAGATCATCCTTGAAGGCAGTGCTAATGGGAAGCTGGAGAAGGAATGCCCTTCATTTCCTAGGCCCTAATTTCTTCCTTTTGGATGGACAGTACTGGTGAGGCTGATTTCCTGTACCTGCTCTCCATGTGGTCTGCAAGGCTTTCAAGAGGTCACTTGATATCCTGGAGTGTCCCAAAGAGAAACAAGTGTTAATGGGGTGGCTTAAAATGCAAGAAGCTGTTGTTAGTGCATCAGGGAGCATCTGCAGTTTTAGGGCACTCCCTGGGATGGTCAGTGATATTCTCACTGTCCTCTCTTGATTCAGGTTTAGAAAAGCTGCTGCTGGTCACAACTGGCCACATTCTCAGCAGGCCCAGCACTGAGGGACCTTCTTGCATGCAAACTTTCATGCTGTCAATAAATGACAAGTCCATTTCATTCTTTCATCCAGTCTCTCTCTCTTCCCAGAGAGTCTCTCTTTCCAATTCACCCATGGGGGAACCTATCTATTCATTCATGAGCAAAATTTACACTGTGTCATGCCATTACGGGGTTATTTTGATCCTGTAGGTCCAGTGGTTTTTATGGGAACTGAGAGTTTCCAAACCCTCTTAGGGGGAGCCTGATGCCTTGTAGAGGCTGCCCTGGAACAGACGCTGGACAGAGTGAAAGGATAAAGGGCAGGGATTTATGGAAAGGCCTTCACAGGGCACACCTTGGGCAGGGCAGGAGTCTCGCAGAGACTACACCCAGGATGGACACAGCCCATGGTTTTGGGACAGATACAAGTTTTGTCCATTTGCATATCAGAGGTTAATTGTCCAATTACAGCTTCAGCCGGTGCAGTCCCATTCTCTCGGTTTGCTCCCCCCCAACTCGCTTTTGTTTCTGTATCTCGGGGCCTGAGACCGTGTGGCGTCCTTGATTCTCAGGCCTGGATAGGAATTGTTGTGTCTGACCAAAATGGGAAAAGCAGTTGCTAACACTCTGTATGGAGCTCAGAGTTATACACTAAAGAATTGCAGGATTACAAATATATGAAAATATAAAAGCTAAAATCCTAAGGCATCACACCCAATGTGCTTTGTTCTCATCCCACACCCAGACAGTCCCCTGATGGGGAGCAAAGGTGCACTAACAGGTCCCCAAAATCACTGGTCCTTCCAAACCCAGCACTTTACTCAGGGGACACCATCCATCCTTCGGTTCCCCATCAGCCTCAGAGTAACCCCTTTCCCCAAACCATGAAGCCAGTAGACTTTTACTCCCACCCCAGAGCTGGTCCCATCTCCAGCACCACTGCCTTTAATCCCATGTGGGAGAGGCAGGTGCCCACTGCCTTCCCACCTGCCTGCTGCTGGCAAACAAGGCAAATCCCACGAGCGAAGAGTTATGGATGCAGTCGCTGCAATAAGCAGTGAATTGACTGTGACTCCAACTGAGCTGTCTGCCTGGTGATAATCTGCACAGAGAGTTTGTTTTCTTTGGGTTTGTGTTTTCCACCAGCCTCTTGTTTTCTTCCATGAATTCTACATTGCCTCTTGTGTTTTACCTTTCCTGGCAAAACTGTTTCTCCTCATGACACACAGCTCTCCCCCAGGGCCGGTTATGTAAGGTATTGCTGCTTGGTGTTTGTACAACCCTACATCTTGATCCCCTGTAGAGAGCACATTGTGTATCCTACTGGCAGCAAACAAAAGCAGTTTCCTATATAAAATACACAAGTCCTGCCTCTGTGCTTGCATGTTTAGGCAAACACCCTCCTGCGTTTCGGGACGCAAAGGAAGAACACGACCAGTACCTGCTATCCCGGTGATGCGTGGCTCCAAATGGCAAAAAAAAAAAGGGAAAAAAAAATCCTCCTAATGAGGAGGAAAGGCTGCTCTTCTCTAGACTGTGTTGTATATATAACTTTCACATTTCACACTCTCATACCGTTTTAAATGCAAACAGCTCTTCCAGCCAGCAGCGTCACAGTTGTTTCAAGGACAAACACATTTGTTTTGTCTTTAAATGAATGTATTCATCTTGAGTGGCAGTGGAGGGGCTACCTCTTTCTCAGGAGGCTCCTTGAGTCTCAGCTAGTGAGACAGAGTAACACTTTCACTAAAAGGGAAAGAGCCAGGCAAAAAATTCCACCTCCCGAACCCCAAGTACTAGCTGATCTGAGTGTTTGACACACTCCTGTTGTGGGTAAGGTGTAGGTATCCTTGCAGGTGAAAAAAGAAAAATTATAAATACCTGTTTTCCTGATTATCTCTTCCTCTCTGTGCCTGGGTGATTTGTGTCTTCCCCTCTCCTGCCTCCAGCCTTCCCCTAGACACAAGCCATGTTTTATGGAGCTGCATTGCCCATTGGTCATACAGCTGATGGACTAAGCCCATCAACTAAGCCAGAACTGCAGCTGTTCAAACTCTGGCTGTTGGGTGGGCTGGGTTGGGTTGTGGGGGTCGAGGAGGGTGTTTATCCTGCAACTTTCATTGTGGTCAGTGCTGGTGACTACCTGTATGGCAGCCAGGGTGGCCCCGGTGCCTTGGAGCAGCTTGGCTGCATCCCCTCGGGGTGAGCATCCCCGTGAGCCCACGCAGAGTGTATCAGCTTCTGCCTCGGCCACAATTATCTGATAAAGGCCAGTTGTAGGATTTCCTGCTGCTTTCTTCAGTTTTCCAGGGCCAGAACAAGAATAAAGAGGTTTCTGAGCCCAGGTGGAACAGATGGCAGGGATGAGAGGCTTTCTGGGTGATGTGGCAGTACGTGGCCAGGGTCAAGGTCAAGGCAAGGCTTTGAGGCTGGAGTGGTGGTTTGCCCTGGGGGAGGGAAAGAAGGAATGGTCTTGGTTAGTTGGACAGAGGTTTGTTGTCTCTCAAACAGGGGATTTCTAAGTGAACAGAAGCTGGAGCTGGGTTGTGCAGAGGTGAAGGAGCTTGGTAAAGCTCTGAACATGTGGGGAAGGCCAGGGCTGGCAAGGATGAGTGTAAAGGAAATAATTAATCCTTAACAAACGTGTGAGTGGGAGGCTTAAGGGGATGTCTGAGGAGGGATGGAGCAATACCAGAGAGGGAGAGGTTGGGAATTCAATAAAATAGCAAAAGAGTTGCACAGAGTAAAAAGCAAAACAAATAAAAAAACAAAACAAAACAAAACTTTCCCTTGCCATTACTGCAGATTGCTCCATTTTTTTCCTACCCTGTGAAACGAAAACACTCCCTGTAACAGCCTCCAGCTCCTCGCCTACCTTCTAGTTTCTATCCTACAGCAATGTTTCCCAAACTGCAAGGTGCACCCTCTCCAAAGGAGGAAGGGGGAGCAGAGCCCAGAGAGAGAATGAGAGATGCAAGAAGCCTGTGAGTGCTTGACTGGCTTTTGCAACCTCATTCAGGCTCCCTGTCTCTGAAATCGAGGCCCTCACAGGAAAAATTCCAAGCCAGTTATTTTTTATTCTCAATCTAAAACCAAACACGTAACAAACCATACATACATACATACATATATATATACACACATACACACACACACATATATATATGGTGGTTTGGGGGGTTCTTTGTTGGTTTTTAATACAGGCAGTTAAAGGCCCTTCTGATCAGCCCAGTCCCTACACCTGTCTGACAGCCCGTGCTGTGCTGGGGACCACCTGAGTGCCTCTGAGACACAGCAGACACCTGTCAGCAAAGCACTGTCCTCTCCCATCTGCAGTCCCTCTCCTGAAGGTGATTTTGGCTCTCCTGGCCATCCCCAAAGTTGGGTTTTTTCCTCATGTTTAAATCACAATCCCCTCTCCACCCCATGTGACAAGATTAGTCATTAGATCAGTAACCTTTACTCCTTCATTTTTCTACCTTCATGTTACAAACCTGTTAGAAATGTCTTACATGTTTCATTGTGTTGGGAGTATGAGATTGTTAAATTTCTACTATCCTGCTCTGCTTGAGAAACTGGAAACTTAAATACATCAAAGGTATCAGATCCAGTTACTGTCAGGAGCAAGATCTGTGTCCTTTTTCACCAGCACTCACTGCTTACAGACATGGAGTGAAGTGTGGCTTACATTTCTCCCACTTGTCTCCCGTATTTTTGGAGTGTCAGATCTGATAGACCCTTCAGTCGTTCTGCTTTTCCACTTATTTTCCTCTTCTTTAAATTCAGTGCAATCCTGGCACGGAGACATTCAGTGGGTTTTGTGGGAGCACAGCGTATCAGAAACGTTCTCTCCGTTCAGTGCCCGCTTCCATCTGCCTCTGCTCGAGAGAAAATGTTCCTCCACATGTTCTCCACCTCCAGCACTGCAGCCATGTAAAGGGCTGTCATATCTTACTGTGAATGCTGCTGGCTCCTGCCCTGGCTGTAGCAATACTCAGGGGGACCAGGGACCTGCAGGCGGCTGCTGCTGCTCTGCAGCACACTCCAGGGCAAGTTGTGCTGCTTCACACAACCAAAATCTGCCTGAAGGAGGAAAAAAACCCACAACTTTGCATAAGTGCTATTGGGAAAAAATCCAGAATGGGAAATCAACCAGCTCTGTTCCATTGCTGATTCTCTCTCTCTTTTTTTTTTTTTTAAATATATAAATTTTCTGCAGAACTGTGTGTGATCTCCCACCTGCTAATCACAGATTTCTTACGTGGGTGGAAGGCAGATTTCAGTTTTATCAGCATTAATCTGGAGCAACTGTATTGATGATCTTACAGGGAAGGTTGATTTGGGTTTGTTTTCTTTCTTGCCACGCATCTCAAATGTCATCTTAAATGGAAATTTCTTTGTATATTTAGGATATTTTTTCAATACTTCTAAGAGAATTTTGGGGTTTTTTAATCTCCTGTTCCACTCAGATTCTATTGGCTTCACTAGTAACAATCTGTCCTTAAATTAATTCTCTAAAACATGATTTTGTCTTTTTTCTTCTCTTTTTTTTTTTCCCCCCCCAAGATGTGAGACAGAGGTAGAGTTTTGGTCTAGAACAGCACTTGTAGCTCATCCAGTGGCTACTCACATTCAAACACCAGGACTGAATGGGAGATGACTCTCCTCCATGGTCATGGAAAGCTTGGATGTGGATCAGGCTTCTAGATCCACCTATAACAAGGTTTATTTGCTACGCTGGCCTAAAACACTGCCCCTGACAAGTGGCACAGAAGAACTTCACAGCGCAGGCTCCCTCACCTGCTGTTAGCACCAGTCACTGCCACTGGGCACCTCCCAGTTACTCTCAGGTGTCTGAGACATCCTCCTCCCACCCACCCTGCTTTTGTCCCGCTTCTCTGCGTCTCTGAGGATGGGCAAAAGAAGCTCCAGAGACCTGGAGTTTCCATGGTGGGTATGTGGAAGTACAGTGTCAGTTTTTCTTTCCCAGGTTCTGGCAACTTGGCCAGAGATCACAGTGCATTAAAAGCAAAGAACTTTTCTCTCCTGTCCCCATCCCTAACAGGCAGCAAGACACACACACTGCTTTCTCACCTCTGGTATTGCTTATTTCCTTAGAGTTGCTAGTAATTACTGATTTCCTCTGCCAGTAGTGGCAGATGGGAGGCTGTGGACCCAGTGATGGACTGTGGGAGTGTTTCATTGATATTGTGGGAGAATAATTGCTTTCCCTAAGTTATGGTCGTTTTTGTAAATTTTTTTCTATTTTTTCTTTCAGATATGCACTACAGAACAGCCAATGGGAGGAAAAGACAGGACTGAAGGCATATGGTATTTTCCTGCAGTTTCAAGTGTATCTTAGACAATTTGCGTGACTGTAGGAAGCCCCATGGGCCACAGGTTGCCTGTTTTGAAAATGGGCATCATAATACTTAACAAGGCCAAAACACCGTGAGCAGCTTGGGTGGAAAGCACTTTAAGGCTGTGCAATGGACAGCTGCAACATTTGCCTCAGAAAGAGGCCATATGTTGTCCCCTCTGCTCTGCACTGTGCAGCTCTGGCCATGGAAAATAATTACAAGTGAAGATCTTTTTTTTCTGATATTGATTGAGTCAGGATCAGTCCTTGTACTTGAATGGCCTCACGAGGCGTTCCAGCCTGTGTGACTCTACAAGCAAGGGATGCTCTGAAGGACTGGTGCTTCTGAAGCATCAGCAACACAACAATAAAGCAAACATAAATGTAGGATAAAGTGCCAGTGGAAATCCCTCTCTCCTCACCCGCCTGCAGAGGTGTTGTTGCTGCCACTGGTGCAGGAGAAGTGAGGGCTGAGGGTGGTCAGCACCGGGGTCTGGTGTGGGTGGGCTGCCTAAAGCTGGGGGAGCAGAGGTGACTGGGGCTGGCTGGGAAAGGGGGTGAGCAGACACTGCTCTGGGGGACTTGTCCAGCCTCCCATGGGGTGGGGAGGTCGAGAAAGGCTAAACTCCCACCCCACTAACCTGGATATTTGTGCTGGATAAACAATATGGCTCCTTTATAGGCACTCCAGTAAAACATACGGAAAATCCATTTCTCTTATTAGCTGCATAAATACAAATTCAAATTTATGGGCTAAATTGGAGCAGTCCTACTCACCTCAGGCACTCCAGTACCCAGAGATAAACTTAGAATCACAAAACCCCCTAAATTAATCCTCTTGATTTTTTAAAGTATAACTAGGCCATATTATCTTGGTTTTCTTTGTGTGAAAGCTAAATACTCCAAAGTTTCAAAAGGGAGGGAAGATATTCTCCAGTCTCCGGGGCTGGGGCTGTGAGACCTCCCTAGAAGTTGTAAGGCTTGTGTTAAACCTGAGAGGTGGCAGGATCTCTCTTTGATGTGACATCCAGATGGAGGGGAAAGCGGTTGCCAGGGTGACACTGAAAATAGAGCTGGGCCTGCTCCCTTCCCTTTGCAGGAGCAGTTCTCCTGGGATGGCTTCAGTGGGAGAGGAACGGTGCGTGCAGTGGGAATTCGCGTGCTGCTGGTGCACTCTTATGCACTGGTGGCAACATATGGGAGAGCCCAAACGTGTAGGAGAATGCTTTTTAGGGTTTTGATCCTAAATGCAGAAGACTGAATTTGGGATTTGGAAAGTACATGAACCACAAGATTTTTCCTTCCCTCACCCAGCATGCACTTGAACCCCACGCACCTACGTGGTCTCTGAGAAACCGAAATATTCGGGTTCAAATGTAAAAATGCGTTTCAGACTCCAAATCTGCAGAAATATTTGGTTAATCATGTGCAATCATATGAAATTTAGTTACCTTAAAAACAAAATCCCATGAAGATTTTCTTTGGAATCATTCTCTTTGGCAGCCATATTACCAAGCCTTTTTACATTTTGAATTAATTTAAAGCGAAGGCTTTTGTCTTGGGTTGTCTGTGGTTTGCTTGTTTGTTTATTTGTTTGGGGTTTTTTAGTGAAAAATCTTGAGGTATATTTTCCTTTTTAAAGTTAATTTCTCTGCTCCTTGGCTATTAACTCAGCATTTGTTGAAATTCCTTAGGAAAGGGGCTGCCCTGCCTCTGAGGTGATTTACACTGAGAAGAATGTTAAAGAATTACAGATGACTGTCGGTAACATACCTGCGTAACATTAAAATCAGGTTAATTGCTTACATTTCACTGGAAGTTATGGATGGCTGCAGAGCTTGGTGCTTCAGCAGATACTGGTACAGCAGGGAGTGGTTATTGATAGTTAAATTGCTGTAGAAGTTGTCTGTGTTCAGATGGGACCTCTTTGAGGGAGGACAGAACATTTCTCAAAGCTTCATATTTTCCCAGAGGGACTTTTCTCGCAGAACATGCCTGCTGTTCAAAGGAAATATTCCCCGTATGAGCAAATGAATGAAGAAGTTAGCTTTACAATAGACACCCTATTAAACTTTAAGGGGGCTGAAGTGAAGGAGTCCAGCTACATGTGTTTTTGGAAAGCTAATAAAAACCAGAAAATTGTCTGTGGTGCTCTGTAAGGCAGCATGTGCACAGGAGGCTGTTGCAAAACCTGCAGAAGGAAAGAGGACAGAGGCATTAAGAAAGGATAACTGGGGAGTGATGCAGCAAAAATCCGAGGTAGTGAATCTTTGCAGATGTAATCGACAAATTTAAATGCCAACTTGTTTTACTGTCTCTCTCTCTCTCTCTCCCACTCATCTCTTCAAGATTCAAGTGAGATTTCAAGTGGCAAGTAGGGAGTCTGCCCCCTCCCATGAGCAAACCAGGGGATGTAGTACTACGTAGTGCACGGAAAGGACATTGCTGCCATCGACAGCTCTTTGTGCGAGTGCTGAAGCAGCACAGGCAGAGCTCAGCCACCCCCTGCTCACAGCCCACGGCTGGTGCCCCTTTCGGTCTCTGCCCTGGGGGAGGCAGGCAGAGGGTTGAGAAGAGAATCTATTTTTTTCGGTTGCCTTTCCATTTGTCCCACAAAATCAGCCATCTCCAGGCTTGTGGCGGGTGCAGAGTGAAAGCAAAGGAGCATGATTTCAGCTGGAGCTGGGTGGTGCATCCTCGTAGCCCTCCTGTCTGCTCATGTGTGCGTGTGTGTGCGTGGAGAAGGGTGGTTTTCCTGGCCTGATCTGCCAGCACGGGTGATATTCCTATAATAAAGACTCATGCTAGTTACACAAGACATGTTGACTAGTTTATTGTACAGTAATTGCTGCTCTTGCAGGACATCCACCCACTCTGACTGTGAGCAGAGGCTCCAGGCTTTTCTCAAAACATCTGATTTTATAGGAAGTTCTAGAATCTGATTTTTACAGTATTTGCTAGTGCAGTCTAAAAGAGAGCATTGCAGATTTCCCTTTGCTGTCCCACATTCGGCCAGACTTTTTTAGGGACTGCAGAAAACGGTAAAGGAACCCATGAATACAAAATTGAACGTTGCAATCAGACAGAGCAGCCAGCTCTCCTAATGAGGCTTTATTTAACCAATGACAATGTGCTGAGAAAACTAGAGGAAATAGGTCAGCTAAAAAACCTGGTACTACAAATGCCTGTTGTAATTTCCCCCCACTAAAACGGATGTCCTTCTGAACAGGCTGGTTAAGGAATCGTCCCCTGAAGTCCTGCAGCTAATTTGCAAGACATGGATGAAAAGACTGGAGCGTTGGGACTCGAGACAGGTAATGTGACACATCCAGAGTAAGATGGAGTCACACAACAGAGTTTAATGAGGAAACACTTGGCCTGGCTCAGCAATTAGTGGGGTTGCTTCAGCACTCAAAAGCCAGTTAACCCCTCCTTAATGGCACAATTTCATAACTCCCTTAAACCAGGAGTTAGCCAGGTCTAGCATCAGCAGAGGCGATGCTTTCCAGTCCCAGCTGTGAGGTTTTTGCCTAATGCCATCTCCTTCCTCAAGCACATGTTGTGCCATGAACTGGAGCAGGGCACGGGACAGGTTAAAAAGGAAGTGTCTGTATGAGTTAGTTTTGACTTTTTCCATTTCTCCAAACCACTTTGGTACAAAGGTTTGTGCCAGCTCAAGCAGAAGGAGGGTGTGGGTGAAGGAAGAGGTGCCGAGGGCTGATGGGATGCTTCATTAGCAGTAGTGCTTGTCTGTGTAGTCTGAAAGGATCTGTGAATTTGTAACCTCTTGGTTGGACGGGGCTCTGAGCAACCTGATCTTGTTGACACTGTCCCTGCTCATTGCAGGGGCTTGGACTAGATGACCTTTAAATGTCCTTTCCAATCCAAACCATTCTATGATTCTGTGATTAAGGACAGTGATGCACAGACACGGCTGTTCGCCTTCCAAGACCTGATCCTGGCATCTTCATGCAGAGGTGTATTAAATCTCCCTCAGAGAAAAACCTGTGGACCAGGTTACTTCAGACCCTATTAATGCCTCAAAATTCTTAGGTCTGAGGCACAGCTGAGTTAAAAGCTTACACTCCTGATTCTCTTGATACGAATGCATAAAACCGTGTTGTCAGTGCTCATGTTCTTATACAACGTGAGGATTGCATTAGAGGAAGATTTTGCTCTGAGTTCAGATGCTGCCTTCCAAGTACGGAGAGCATCTGCATCATCAAAAAGTATAGCCAAGGATGAGATAGCACAGGAATTATTTAATATTTGAGCCAATAAAAACGGCATCAGACCATCCCAAAGAAATATTTGTGCTGTTAAAAGGGAGAGAACAACCAATGG
This sequence comes from Callaeas wilsoni, assembly GCA_013398955.1. Lineage (NCBI taxonomy): Eukaryota > Metazoa > Chordata > Aves > Passeriformes > Callaeidae > Callaeas > Callaeas wilsoni. The sequence continues at coordinate 34,318 of VWPU01010546.1, forward strand.
TCTGGTAAAAGGAAGATGTAAACCTCCCTGATTAAAGACAAAGGAAATCTCCCGGAGAAAAGAAAAATCTGAATAAATATTCAAAGAGGGATCCCGCCAAAGAGGGATCTCAGCTGCATAGGGAAAGCCAAATTCCCAAGACTTAACACTTCCTGTAGTGCAGAGAGGATGAAAGCCTGACAATTGCATAAGAGGTCTTCAGCTAGAAAGACCAGGGAAGAAAATCTCTAAAAGTGATCCCAGACACAAAATTCTCACATCAAATACTGTGTCCAATTGTAGGCCCCTCACGACAAGAAGGATGTTGAGGTGCTGGAGTGGGTCCAGAGAAGAGAGCAGAGCTGGGGAAGGGGCTGGAGCACAAGTCTGGTGAGGAGCATCTGAGGGAGCTGGGGGTGTTTAGCCTGGAGAAAAGGAGGCTCAGGGGTGACCTTTAGGGTCTCTATGACTCCTTGACAGGAGGTTGTAGCCAAGTGATCCCAGACACAAAATTCTCACATCAAATACTGTGTCCAGTTGTAGGCCCCTCACGACAAGAAGGATGCTGAGGTGCTGGAGCAAGTCCAGAGAAGGGAACAGAGCTGGGGAAGCGTCTGGAGCACAGATCTGGTGAGGAGCATCTGAGGGAGCTGGGGGTGTTTAGCCTGGAGAAAAGGAGGCTCAGGGGTGACCTTTAGGGTCTCGACAACTCCCTGACAGGGGGTTGTAGCCAGGTGGGGTTGGGGTCTTCTCCCAGGTAACAAGCAATTAGACAAGAGGAAATGGCCTCAAGTTGTGACAGGGGAGGTGTAGATTGGATATTAGGAAAAATTTCATTACTGAAAGAGTTGTCGAGCACTAGAACAGACTGCCCAGGTTAGTGGTAGTCACCATGCCTGGGGATATCTAAAAGACTCGGAGACGTGGCTCTTAGGGACATGGATTAGTGGTGGACTTGGCAGTGCTGCCTTAGTGGTTGGACTCAATGATCTTAAAGGCATTTCCCAACCTAACTGACAGATACGATTTTATGACTCCAAGTGGGAAGGATCTTGGGATGCACAGCTCCTCAAGAAGGCAGTAAGACTGCCTGGAGCAGCCTGTCTGACGTGCACAGCTGAGGCCCTGGGTGGCCGTGTCCTGACCAGCCGTGTCCCGGGACTGTGGCAGAGGCACCGGCTGAGACACACAGATGCCTTTCCTGTAAGGTGCTACCAAAACAAAGAGCTGAGCAGTTGGAGAGCCGTGAAAAGACAGATTAACAACCAACCTGTTTTAAAAGAGAACTTGGCCCAAGTCACTCCACACTATGGATGGCCAGGCTGAAGGACCTTCTCTTCATTTACTTCATTTAATTCTCGTCAGTGCACCATGGACTCAAGTGTGCAGCAGCAGCAACAGATGCTTAGATACCATGGTGATGGGTGCTATACAAAACCTTGCATAGCTATGGAAACCACAGTTGCATTTATCCATCAGAAATGAGTATCTGGCAGCCCATGTCTATCCTTCATGTTCTGGAAGATCATGAAAAAAATACTTGTACATGGCATTATATTTCACAGCTTTCTTTTCTACTTGGCAACACACACTTATCTCTATTTGATAATAATAATGGTACATGTATTTTTAGACTAACATTATGTGATATTAATTCTAAACGTTATCCAACGTAATGCAAGCTGAGAAAAACGCCTTTAGAGGGAAGAATTGGGGAAATAAAGTAAGATTTAACCTGGTAGCAAAGAGACAGAATTTATTTCAGAGTTTAAGTAAACACTTTTTTAATTTAAAAAAAATAAAGAAAACAGCAGAAAGTACATTTCTGGATCATTCAGTCTTCAGTTTTCATGTTCAAGGAGTCTTCCTAATTGTCTGATTTTGCTAAGCAGAGTGTAAGAACAGAATATGTACTGTATCTGTCACATCTTTATAACCCAGAGGAACGAGAACAAGACTAAGAGGAGGCATTTCAGAGCCTCCCTCATGGGTCTGACAATGCCTGTATCATCAGGGACAAGTGTCATTCCTTCTCTTTTCTCCATTCTCATTTCCAAAATTAAGGCAGTAATACAAAGCTGTAGATATCTGCATTAGAAGAAAAAAGAAAATTCAAATGGAGGTGATAGAGTTGCTTTTCACCAGCAGTAATTGGCTGCATTCAAAGCTACGGGTAGAAGTGAAATAAGCTGCGATAGCATCGTGGTACCTCGTGCTTTTACCTGCCCTATTTTTACCCAGCAGGGAGCTCATCCTGCATTCCCGGGCAGCCACCGTGGCTGAGCTGGCAGCTGCGTGTTGCTGACTTGGTCATTCGTGCTGGGTAAATGTGCTCTAAAAACACTCAAATCCACAGGCCAGACAAGAGCTCGACAGACCCTGAGTAAAATCCTGGCCCTGAGTGAAATCTGTGGCAAACTTTCTGCAGGGAAAGGGATGTTCCTTACTGCCCTGGTCAGCATGGGGTCACCAGGAAACACTTCCTCTCCTCCTGTCCCTGCATTATCAGCTCTCAAGCTGTCCTGGGAAGCAAAGGCATGGAAAATGGAAACCTTGGACACTGCAGAGAAACTTGCAGAGGTGTTGGCTCTTTGTATGGCTGCTCCAGACACACAGGGAGAAGGAATTCTGTGTGTAATGCCTTTGTTAGCTAATTATCTGGAAATTATCTGGAAATTAACTGTGATCTTAAGTTCAGTAACGATACTTATCTGGAAAAAAAAATCTGGAACAGATAACAAGAATTGCAAAGGTTCATAAAGACATGAGTGATAGAGAAATTAAAGTAAATTATACTTCATTTTCTTCCAAGGAGCTCAAATTCACAGGGCCTTCTTGCTAAATCATGCTAACCTGCACTTACACCATGTTCCTTTGGTGCCTCCTACAGTTGTTTTTTTTAAAATCCAAATCTTCTCGCCCCCTCCCCAAAGGTTGCTGATCTCTAACTTTATTTAAGAGGCAATTTCAACACTCCCATCCACAAATTATTGACACTCCCCTCAAATGGCAATTCCTCTTCAGTTAACCAGGTACCCTTTGATGGACTGGGCTGGACAATTAGCAAACCACTGATGTGGCAAGGAATAAAACTTCACTTTTCCTCATCTCACCTACTTCTGATGAATCAGCGAATATCAGCATGAAGCTGTTCAGTATTTAAACTTCACTCCTTATCAATGTGAAAATGGACAGCAGCTCCTGCTACAGACATTCAAGAGAGATTTATAGATACAGCTTGTTACTGGCCCCTGACTGAGACCAAATACAGCAATGAAGGGTTTGAGGCCACTAGATCTCAACCCCATGTTTCATGGGGTGCTGTGAACAATGTGAATGGCAGAAAAGGAGAAAAATTTTGAATTAATTGTATTTTCCTCTAAAAGTGATCATAGGGCAGATCAATTCCTGAGGGTAAGGAGTCATATATTTCTTTTGATAAACCCCATCTGAGGTTACTGTTTCCAAATGCAAGCCCTAACAATGATTTAACTCAGATGTAGAAAAGAAACAAAAAAATGTACAGCTACCTATCCATCTCTGTTGGGGAAAATCCTCAGTTAAAGTCTCAAGCAGCGGAGATCATGTGTCTTTCACAGCTTGAAATCCTGGCAAAAAGGAACTTTAGGAATTTCAGCTATTCCACATGACACTGGGCTTGCCTTGCTACTTCCTTCTGAACAATCTGCCCCTCCAAATGAAAATCTGAAGCAGCGTGGCAATGGTGCAAAGCTGACTTTTTGCACCGGAGAGCTGCTCCTCATTTAGGGTGCAATGCCAGCTTTCCCAGCCATCGTTCCCATCAAGCAGGACAATGTGCAGCCTGCAGCAGGGAGAGTATTGCCTCACATTATTGTTTTCCCTGGGAGAACACCGTGACCAGGATACGTGCTACTCTTTCCTGCTCTCCACAGATATATCTGCCTCCAAAAGAAGTGGCCATTCTGGTTCAAATCCAAGAGGTTTGGCCTGCAACGTAAACAGAAAATGTCTCACAGCTTGAAGCACTTCACTTGGCTGCTCCCCCCAGCCCCCTCCCACCCTCAGCAGAGACCTGACAGGCATTGAGTGCAGCCAGAGGTGAGGGAGGTCCCTGGTGTGGTGCCAGTGGCCATTTTCTCCTGAAAAATTCAGAAATTCACCTGCCTCGATTTGCTGGTACAAAGTAGCAGGAGAGGAAGGAATTGGCAGGGGGAGGGAAGGAAAAGCAAACCAGACATGGGACTGATGACCAGGTGACAGGGAGGAGGCAGGGCAAAGAGGCAGGGAACCATCTGCCACCAACTATGGAGGAACCATACACAGCATCATCCTCTGCCCCAACAGGGCTGCAGACAACCCTCTCTCGAGTTATTTCCCCCAGCAAATATTACTTCAAGCAATTTAAACCAGAACTATTTCCATCCACGTTCCCCTTATGCCAGAAACATCCCTTCAGGAAGCTACCCACTGCCTGGACCCTCTGCCTGGTGGAGCTCAGAGCTTGCTGTGGGCCAGCGCCAACTTTTTGTGAAGGCTGGTGTCTGTCTGGGCACTGTGTTGCCAGGTGCTGTCTCAAAGCCACTGAAGCCAGACAAATCTGCACTTGTTCCTCCCTCCTCGACATTTCCTCTGCAGGGCTGGCGGAGCGGAGGCCAAAGGGATCGGCTGCGGCAGCCCCGCGTGAAGCCTGTTCCAGGGCAGGGTCACACCAACACTCCTGCTCCTCTTGCTCCTGTCACTGGCAGACTGGTCCCTGAGACAAGGAAATAGCTCAAGTATTTGGCAATCTTGGGCTGAATCTGAAAAAGATGCTATTTCTAAACATCTGAGAGTGACGTGCAGACCTCAGGCGTAGCTGACGTCCTCTTTGGGGATTTTGGCGGCACTCTGAGGGAGAATACCTTGGGCCAGCCTGCATCTGCTGGCTGGCACCGGGCAAACAGGGCCATTTCTGCTGCCGTGGGACAGGCTGGCCTCTGAAGAGCCTCACCTTTCTCATCAGTCGCTGAGCACCCGTGCTGTCCACCCTTTTATCAGTTTACAAAATTGAGAAGTGGAATACTTTGGTCAAAAAACAGCATTTCCCCCTTTTCCTGAAGCCTTTCTTCCTCTCTATGGAAAGATCTTCTATTGCCAGTCCCACCTTCAGGGTGAATGAATACATATATTCTGCCAAGGTGCAAACGAGAGCACCAAGAGCTGTTGGGGTTTTATGGAGCTCTTTACCCAGCACCGAACACTTTGTCCTACATGTTGCCAGGCCTGAGCAGCTCCCTGTGTGTACGAAGGGGCCTGGGTAAATATAAAGAAGCATAAAAATGAGCTCTTGAGAAAGAATGAGACACTTGACCCTGCTGAGAACTGGTTCAAGGATCCTGATGCTGGAAAAGCTGCATCCTCTGTCCCTTCTCTCCCCTTCCCCCCTCCAAAGACCCAGAAACATTTTTCAGCCTTCTGTTTTTCAAATGGAAGACAGATGTCCAAAAACATGTGTTCAGGTGTAACGTGACTGAAGCTTTATATGGAGAAGCTTTCACTGGACACTTACGGACTTTTGGTGTCCCCTCACAGCCAGAGGAGGGTCCTCTGGAAGGTGAAGGGAAGGATGACCCATCCTGGGTGCTTTGGGGCTTAGAGCTCACCTAGCATTAATGACGCTTTTCCCAGATCACCAAGGACATGCAGGACTGGATGTGGAGCTATATGCAGTGATTCTCATCAGCACAGGGCACAAAGAGTTTTTACATTATTTTTTTTTCCCACTAGCTCCTCTGTTAAACTTAAGGCAAATGAATTCCTGTGTGATCCAATATTCTGAACTGATTTTGAAACCACCATTCTTACTGCTTTTAATGATGCTCCTTCAGCCACAGGAGGTTCTTTGTGTTTCCAGAAATGTCATCTGCCTTCATCCTGCTACATTCACCTGTTGTTACGTAGAATACTGAATTAAGGAATTTTGTTCCTTTTATTCAGTAATAGGAACAAAAAGCTCCTAATTAGGACTAGATTTGAGCAGTAACTAGGCCTTACTTTGCTCTGTTTCAGAGCCTCTGTGTTGCCCTTTTCCAAGAGTGGTATCAACCTATAGGACCAATCTCAAGAAAAATTGCTTAATTCATCAAGACACGCGGTTACATACTGATCTCTTCTGCAGATTCAGCTCAAGTTAAGCTATTTCTTTGTCTCTGGGACAAGTTTGCCAGTGACAGGATCAAGAGGTGCACGCAGTCCTGCTGAGATCAGCGGCGTTCCTCATGTCCACGAGGTGAAGAGCTGACTTCAGTCCTTCACTGACCCACCACTGGGGCAGAACTGCCGCGACCGTCCTATCCATCAGAGCGGACACCGCCCGATCGTCTCAAGCAATGATCATCCAAAACAGGCTTTCAGTCTGCTGAGAGAAAGAGGAAAATTTAGCAGTAAAAATATTCCCTCTTTTAGAAAGGTCAAGCGCACAAAAAAGACATTTTTGAAGGAAAGTCGGATAACCCCCAGAGCCTCTGACAGGCAATTTTCCTGTCCCTGCACTGTTTGGAGTTTTAATTGCCTCTTTGGGGAGGTGCTAGAAGCTGCCTGAGAGTGCAATCACAATCCAGCAATTTGGCACATGTGACTCCTTCGAATATGGGAGCAATTAGCAAAAAGTGATATGGTGAATGGTAGCGTAAGCACTGGATTCTGGACAGCATTCAGACAAGAAATCTAAACCAGAGCAGAGCGGGGCAGACGGAAATCCAAACAAGCTTTCACAGAAATAAAACGCATCGGCTGCACTTAGATAATGAGAGCCCAACATTAGGAAATTGAATTCGAAGTCACCATCACATTCCTAAAATTCGTTGACTGAATGGGTTGCAGCAGAGAGTGCAAGTTCACTAAAGCAGTTTGTGAGAAAAAAAATAGCCAAAATGTTTAGTAGAAATAGCTTTAAAGACTTCTGGGAGAATTAAGTGAACCCAGATTGGACAATGAGCACACTGGTTCATAGAGGAGAGGAGAAACAAATCTGTATTCTAGGCATTAGTAAAGATTTGTGTGTACCCATAGGAGCTAATTTCCTAGATAATTTTTTGTTATATTGTTCATACAGCATTCTTTTTAGTAACCTGCAGGATGCTATCAAGCATTAACAGTAGGTTTAAGACATCAGCCAGTGAGCAGTTTCTGTCTTAGGAACAGAAAATCCCCAAGTCATCAAACCCTTCCCATTTCAAACAACTGCAAGCAGCATTTGTCCTAAATCATGTCTCCCCAGTCCAGCTATGTTTGCTTTAAGAACTGAAAATGAATCGCAGCCAGGATGGTGCTGTCTCCTGGGATCATCACACTTCAAACAGCTTTTGCTCTGTCAGTGAGGTCCCCACCCTCTCCAACACCTGAACGTGGTGTCCAGCTGAGTCCACTCTGTCTGGGGGCAGTGGTTGTGCCCCAGTGAGGACTGGGCTGCTCCACTGCTGACACAGAAGAGTGAGCAACAGCTGAGAAAGGAAAGAAAGAGGAGTGGAAATTGGGCAGGAACAAAAAAGGGAGGAGGGCTGATACAATAAAGAAGAAGGTAAACATGGTAGCTGGAAAAGCAAGAAATGTACAAGTAGAAAATCAATGAAATAGCAAGAAATAATTAATTGTGAGCAAAACCAGAGGGCAATGAAATTAAATGGTTAATTATGCAGTGGAGCAAACAGCAAATTAATTAAATGTGTGTGGATCTACCAGGTGCTCTGATTATTTAAGGCAAAACATGGTTAGCGAAACTATTCATTCTCTGGTATGCCAGTTATTCATGGTATCTCTGGCCATGGGGATTAGAGCCTGTTTAAATGCAAGGTCCAGCCATGTACATCTAAAAACCATTTATCTTGGTAGTGCAAGTGAGATGAACAGGACAGTGATGGAAAGTAGGAGGGACACAGCTGTTCTGAATAAAATGCCTTAAAAGAAGATGCTATAACAAAAAAGTATATAATGCGTTGCTTTATTTTTATTTTCTTTTAATTTTTTTTTTTGACGAATCAGTTTGAATTGTTACAGCTGAGAAGTTGGAAATATTTGACTCTTTCTGCCCTGACAATGGAAGCTCTACTGTGTCTGAAGCAAGGTAATTCAAATAGATACAATTGCTTATTCTTTGGTAAACTTTGAACTGCTGGAGGAAGCCAGGACTTTTGAAAATGAATGATTAACAAATTATTACAATGTCTAACGATTGAAAAAAACAAAAAAATCATGTCCTGCTTACCTGTTGATTAAAGTCTTGATAAACCCACTGTACTGTCTGAAATAATTCTGGGTTACTTTGTAACTCCACTTCTCAAGTATGGCAATGTCCTCGTACAGTCTGATCTGCTAGTATTGCTTACTTTTTTTCCTCCAGTCGGGGTTTCCTATTTATTTTTGGAATTTTCGTTCTGTAAATATTTTCTAATTTCCTCTCTGTTAAGTAGATTTTAATCTCGGGTGTGATTGCCTTAAATTGAAGTCATTCCTTCTCTCTTATTAAGTGTTCCTGATGAACACAATTGGCCCATGTGATCATTCTTGGAAATAGTTATATGTGGTATGAAAAATTTGCTTGCATGAATAGCCAGAACACACAGTGAATACTTTGAGGACTCAGCCAGGATTTCCTCACAGCATTTAAAAGTGGTTTTCTGAGCTGGGAGGTCATGGGTAGCAGTTGTCTGTATTTGGAAAGTAATAGAAAATGTAGCAATGCCTGTATCATTCATTTATTCTCATCACCTGCACATAAATGTTTCCCTCACCTAATACTTCACAGCTCTACAGGACACATTTATTGTCTCAAATGTGTAGAGCTATAGCAGAATAAGGACTTAAATAAACCACAGGCGTGAAAAATTCCAACTGGCAACTTCAAACTAAACACCACAAAGCATAAAAAGACACTTGTCAGAGGTGGAAGGAGCAGTTTGATTAAATCATTGCTTCAGCCCAGACATGTTGGGCCTAATTCTCCCCTCCCACCAGCTGACTCACATGGAGCGTGGGCAGTGGCACTGCTGTAAGACTGGAGTGGTGGCACTTGGACTCTGGAGCTCTCATTATGCCTGTCTGACACCACGGAGCTGAAATGTGCAGCTGAACAGATTTATGGTGCTGCGCTCGTCGGAGGTGAAGGACTGCTCCTACTCATGGTCTGGGATCACTAAGCCGAGGCGGGGAGAATTTTAGTAGCCAACTTTGCCCCAGTGTTGAAAGCAACAAAACCTGCCCGAGCTGCTGGTGAGGCAGGCGAGAGATGGATCTTCCTTTAACTGTGTTTTTCCTGCTGCCAGTTGCCAGGGAGGAGCCAGCGTGGCATCTTTGTCAAGTACTGCAGCTGAAAGCTCCGCTGCCACCAAATTTTATGGCCCCATCCCCTGCTCCCTGTCACTTTGGCGTGTGTCCCCACCTGGAATCCTCTCCTGGCAGGTCTCTCTCATCGTTTGCAGCAGGGCAGGACCAGGCAATTGCAGAGCAAGCACCTCCTGCCTGCATCTCCCTCTCCTGATTTGACTTTTAGGGAAGAGAAGGTGTGGCAGCCGCATTAGGCACGCCAAGCACAGTGCCTCCCGTGAGCAGGCTGGAGAACTGAATCCTCCTTAGAAAGACCTCTTAAAGACCATGGCAAAGGGGGGTGGCCAGAGCACCAGCCCTTCCCAGCCTCAGCACAGCAGTGGCCAGCTGGAGCACACGGGTGCTGCATTGCTGCCTACACGAGCAGGGAATGTAGGAAAAGTGGGATTTTTTTTTAAAAGTGTGAAATGCACCAGTGAATAAGTGTTAACTTATTTGAAAAACATCAGCATGAATAGCTAGCATTACATTGCTTTGAGTACTACTGAGAAAAGTGTTTGCCGTTTTTCCGTGTTAGTGAAAGCCACACGATCCACTTTATTCTTATGTTCATATTATTGCAGTTACAAGAGACAATTTGCAAATGCCTGGCTGCTTCATAAAAGCCAAAGTACTTGGATTCACAGCAGGTACTAATTTTGTGTGCATCTGCTGAGCTGTGCATGGCATCAACCTGTTTTTAATTACACCTGCATGTCAGGCTCAAAATGCATCTGTGAACAGGAAAGATGAAAGGTAGGCAGAACAGGATGTCATGTATTTCCCATCACCTTTCACTGGCTGGCTGCCCACAGAAGTAAGAGGAAATTCCCTTCTTTCATAGTGAAAATGTAAAGATTTACTAAGCTTTGCACTGCCAGCAGCAAGGTGTAATCACTCCTTTAAGGAAGCGTGCATGTGTTAACAGGGGTGAGCAGGGGAGTTCCAAATAGCTTTCCACACCTTCCCTACCACTGATCTGTAAAGGGCAATAAGTAGCTCTTGCTTTGTTATATTTTATTTGCATTGAAATGTGTAAATTGGTTGACTTAATATCCCAACTTCATTGTGAAATAAAATACGTGAAAGCAGGAGTGACCAAGGCTTTTCAGTGGCTGGAGTAACAAAGACAAAAGTGAAACACCACTTCTCTCTTCTGTTATTTCACCCAAGTATAGAAAAAAAATTGTTTATATGCATTTCTACAAATAAATTCAGACTACAGCTAGGGATGGCCATGACTCTTGAAACACTGGACAAGGTGATTCAAAAACTGCTAGACAGTCAGAAGAAATGTTTTTCATGAAGCAATTCCCTCTGAATGAAAAATACTAAGCCATTTGTGATTGCACCTTCAAGCCATTCCTTTAATTTATTCCTGCCATTTGGAATTGTTTCTTTTTCTAATTGCATTAAAAATTGTGCACTGCAAAGGCTGTGGTGTATGCCAAGAATGTGTATGTGTAATCACTGCATAAAACACGGGAACAGGGGAAAAACAATTGCATTTTTTATTCTGGAATCCAGTCAGACTTTGAAAGCTACCTCAACTACTTTGCTTCAAAAAACAGCAATGAAAATCAATAATGGTAACACAAGTTTAAAAGATAAAGAAGTTATTCACAAGCTCCTTCTATTTTAGGATAAGTGCAAGTCGTTGAAACTTTTCGATCCTGTTGCTTATTCCTACAATATTTATTGGCAATTTGGGGTCTCTCAGCAGGACCTACATGAATTAACCAGTGACAAAAAGCACCCATGAGATCAGTCCTTGTGGCAGGCTGAGGCTTGATTTTGTGTGCAGGTAACCTGGAGCCCCTGGCTCTGGTAACCAGGTCTGGGCTCTGCGCAGCCCAGGTTGATGCAGGAGGGCATCCCTGCCTTGTGCCCAGGGTGGTCACCCCTCTGGCACCCCCAGGGGCTGAGGGGATCTCCCTGGTGTCTGCCAGGGTTAGGGGAGGAGAAGGAGTCAGGGCCAGTGCATCTCACCGCTTAATTTTCGTGTCCAAGTTTTAATAGGTTTAGTCAGAGGCCTTGGAGACCGTAGACCTGAATTCCTGCTTTCCTCAGTCAGGCACTGATCCAGTAGAAGCTGTGGTTGTAACTGCCCTGGCACCATCTTTGCTCTCCTGGAGTGTGGTAGGAAAAACAAAACAAAACAAAACAACTGTTTTTCAGTAGAGGGAAGGGCCTTTCAGAATATTTCAAACCTGAAGTGAGAGAAAGCAAAATAAACCAGAAATGAGGTTGAGATCCAAAGACTCCTGAAGGCCTCTGCCCCCAAGGTTTCCCTCCTTTGTAGCCCCATGATCCAAATATTCCCTGGATTTTTTGCATGCCTTTTCAATTTATGCTACCAGCTGTAATTTCAGTTTCACGGTAACCAGGCAAAATCTCACCATTTTCAGCAGGGCCCTGCCAGGTTCTACTCTTTATGAGCCCTAAAGTTCACAGAGGTGGTACCTTTACCTCCCTCCATTGCTGCTGTGCAGATGCATTTGTTTCTGAAGGGTAAAAGCTCATTGCTGGTTTTAAAGTTGTATCCTATTAACTTATTTCATCTGTCAGTGGATGTAAGTCTTACGTAACATAACACTTTTTTTTTTCCTTTAGTGAAACCACAGTTTTAATACAACACTTTCTTTGTTACCTGAATACACTTTTTGTGCACTTTTGTTCAGGCTGCAGGAATCCAGACAAACAAGTGTTAATTCCCCATGATGTTTTCCAGCTGACAGGCCTAATTGATTTGATTTCCACTGTTTTCACAAGTGACCCCCCTCAACCCGTCATCACCACTTCTTTTGATACCTGAGCTTTACTTTCTACTCTCACATTCCACTTCAACAACTAATAAAGAGCTTATTAGGAAGGAAGAAACTCATTATTTGTTTTCTAAACTCTGCTCCATGCGCAGCGGATTCAGCGGGTTATAGCCCTGTATTATTAATCAATACAGAACATTTGCTTCTATTAGGTTACCAGCATCTTTTATCATCAGGCTGAGGGTAGGAACCTGTTTCTTTGTGTTCTGCTACCCACGCTCCAGCTAGACTAGACAGAGATAAAAGACAGCTGAGTAATATTTTCCTGAGATCCCTGATGATGCACACAGATGGCCTGTAACAAATGAAATATGCAAGGTGACGGCTGGAGTTCTCCTCACTCCAAGTTCAACTTTTACGGCTTAGAGAGTGTTTCAGTCCTTACACCACAGCTTCATGGCAGAGAGAGATTTATTCTCTTATTCTCTGCAACAGGCTTTGTGAGTCTTTGCCTACCATGGCCATTAATGGTTGCAGTAGGAAGTAGCCAAGTGCTCTCACTGTACCTTTTGCCTTATTAAAAAACAGCTGGGGAAAAAAATGTATCGAAAAGAGCAATGCGGCCATGTGGAGTTTGTTATCTACGTGGAATGAAATACAAGGCTGAAGAATCCCATTTAGGGATGTAGCATATGTAAAGGCAAACACAAACAAACAATATCAAACACATATTAAGTCAAGTGAAAGATTACATGTTGGTAGCACAGGAAAAAAAAAAGCCCTTTGCAATAAAGTAAACACAGATCTGTTTACAGTGCCTGAAAGAAACAATTATTTTTTTCTGGCCTATTACTATGTCTTCTCTGTGACTGCCTTATCAGATCACAGTCCAGCTGGTGGCTGTGTCCATCAAATTCACTTTTGCTAATGTATTAAATAATCTGACCATAATGCCTGACTGTGGATCATAGTCTGGTGAGCAGGAATTCATCCAATTTGAACTGAACACAGTTTTAAACACGTAGCTCCTAACCTTCCTAACCCCTGGAGTCTCAGCTTACTGGAAGATCATCTTAAAACAATCCAAATATCTTCTGCAAGAGTTTAGAGTCAAAAAGTGACTTAGCTCTGTTGAACTGCAGAACAGCACTGATAAAGCAGGGATTCTTTGACTGCTAAAGCAGCCTGGACTCCAGAAACCTGGGAGCAGCTGACCACCTTCCCAATGTTCATGTCCTCAGGGGCAGAAGCACAAAGAAACCCCAAATTCCAAACTGAGCTGCTGCCTGGGAACTGCGCCCCTCCCAGGAAACCTTTTTTTATGTGTTGCTCCCCCTGGGGAAGGGGTGGCTACAGACAGTACATGGCTCTGCAGAAGAGTGCTCTGCTATGGACACACCCCACTCCCGAGGAACGCAGAGCACCTTCTTCCAAACCAGAGACAGAAGAGGACAGTGGACAGCTCCAGCCAAAATTCCAGGCAGCCAGGGAATATGGGGCTGGGAACCCCCACAGCCCTGAGCCAGGATGGGACCCAGCCCCACTGGTTGTGGTGCCAGTAACAAAGACCTTCTGCCCCATTAGGAGCTGTGGGATGAAGGGGTGGTGAGAAGATAGAACCGCGAGAAGTTACTGTGGGAATCAAGTCGGACTATAAATTATGACACACAGATGCTGAACAGAGCAGATTTGGTGGCTCTGAGTGACTGCTGAACGGCACATGACCCTCACACCATGCATGTCATGACTTCAGAGTCTGATGGCAAGGAATCCCACTTAAAGTTTCCAGATTTGTCTTTTCTGGGCTGCACTGAAGTATTTACATAGGTGTGCATCAATTTTGCAGCTTCAACCAATTACAATGACAGTTTTTAAATAAATCAATACATTATGTATGCATATAAAATAGACTGTATTTCTATATATAAACCTAAGCCATTTCCTGTCTATATGGAAAGTATGGGTATTGTCTGCTGTGTGAAAAAAGAAAAAAAAAAGGATATGCTCCACTTTTTCCATTTATCGTCCAGAACCTACCCTCATATCAAACGGTTTCTGATTGAAAACAGCCTCTTAATGCATTACAAGTAAAAATAACCCATTATTGTGTAATATATAATATACCCTTTCCTCTTTTAGGCAAAGCAGTGCCTGCAAATATGTCTAGACAGAGTGATGGAAAAGCACAAATTGGCCCCTAACTGTTGCCACCCACTTATCAGGCAAGCCTGGAAAAAAAATTAAGATATTACAGTCTCACTCATTGCACGACACCCATAAGGCAGAAAGTCTCTCTGAGGTTTCATGGCTTACTGCAAAGCAGAAGTGTCAGAAACTTTGTGAACAGGAGCATGACTAACTTGCCTTCATGGCCTGATGAGAATTGCCAAGTGACTGAAGTAGGCTGGGCTGTCCTGTGAGCAGTGGAATATCCCTTGTATGGACAGTGTTAAAAGTCTTCTTCCCAAGCTGCAGATGAATCAGGCACCTGCTGACGCTGCAGACACGATCAGAATTCAGAATCTATTTGCCACGTTTTGGAGGAAAGCTTTTAAGTCCTGACTTAATCCTTCTGCCCTGCACTTGATCATTTTTTTTAAATGAGCTTTTTAACTCTCTTGAGTTTATGTCTGGTAATAAAGTTGTCTTGGACAAGGTTCTCTTTGTGAAAAGATCATTTTCCTCCTCTGGCACACCTCCCTGCTACCTTGTCGTGGCAGGAAATCAGCATCGTTTGTACTTGTACTGAGGAGTCTCAGGATGCAATGTACATCGTGGATAACAGCCTTTGGGTTTAGCTGCTCTTCTGTTCTCCTCCTCACCTTTAGACAAGAATGACAGGGTAAAAATGCTAACGGAAAGAAAGAACTGCAGAAGGACAAGAGAAATCAGTTGTTCAAGAGGTTTCATCTGATGCCACTTGTTTCCCACTTGCAAAATACTGTGTCTGTTATTCAGAAAGTGTTAGTCTTCCCCGTGGCGAAAAGAGAAATGGTGAATCAAGAAAGTGGGTGATTTTTGTATAAAGGGTGTGCTGGATGATGTTTATACAGTTTTCAAGCACTTGCATGTTTTCATCTGTGTATGTACAGAGTGTTGATGTGTAGGAAAAGGGATTGACTCTGGTCCCAGAGAAGTTACAGAAGCCTTGTCACATTTTCATGTTTGAAAACACCGTGGTGGTGAAAGCCAGGCATGGGTTGGGATGTAAGAGCCCTGTGTAGGAGTGGGGTACTGGAATAACGCACTGCCACCTGCTTTTGGCCCTTTGCTTTAGTGTTTTGGCTTCTTCATCTCCACAGTTGTGGAATTCCAGAAGGTAAAGGGCTAATGTGGATGTCTCAAACACCAAGGGAGAAGCCAAGCTTGGCTAGTGGTTTGTCTGGGTGGAAGAAAAACCAAGTAACTTTGCAGTCACCTGCAATCTCTGAGTCAGCACTGAAGGAAAGTCTCTCCTATAGACACACACATGCACACTCTCCCCACACCATATATATGCACACATATGCATAGTAACATAAACAGCACCCTCTTTTTGGAAAGCCAGTATAAGGTTTCTCATAATGGCACAAACAAGGGAAATTGCACATAGAGAACTACCATCTTCACCCAGACAAGCAAAATGATGATGGACTTTGCAAACATCACAACAGTTTTGACACAGATGCCCCTGTAAATTGAGCCAAGCTGTTCACTAGGCACCAGAAATGGTCCTGTGTTTGAGCTTCAAATTCACCTATTTGTGTAAGTGAGGTTGCAGCTGCAGCTTTGCTGCAGGGACAGGCAGAAACTCAACCCAGGCAGTAATCTGCAAGACAAACATCAGGCGGAAGCACTTTCCAGTTGAGCTTTGAAGTTACAGCCTTTCTACCAATGTGCTTTGGATTTGCTCCGCTATTTTTAAACCAGGAGAGATGTCCAAGCCTCTGCCCAGCCCTCCCCTTATGTTTGGTGCACTTATCGAGGTTGGCATCCTGTCTGAGGCAGGAGATCAGTCAGGAAGTTAACCAGGAGCCCAGATGCTGCTCTTGGAAAGGCTCATGCCAGAGCCAGGCTTCCACGCGTTTCAGCTGCCAAATTCCCTCCACACAAATGTCCACAGTTCCTGGCTCTCGCACTGGGGTAGTTAGAGGAAAAGCCTGAAGAAGAATGTTTTCTACTCTACAATTAACGGGGAGGAGCCGTGCCAGGGGAGCAATACTGCTGACATAGGTTGGCATGCCTTGCATTACAAGTTACTGTTTTCCAGCTGGAGAAAGTTCTTGTTTGTCCACGAAGATTTGCACACGTGATGGGACAGGCAGCACACTCCAGTCTCTGCCCCGAGGAAGGGAATTAGGCTGGGCTGCTTTCCCCTTACAGGTTGCACTGAGACAGAAATGCCTACAGACAATAATATGTTAGATAAATACTGCAGTCCTTATCTCCCCACACCATCCTAGGAAAACAGCGATTTTTCAATAGCTGCTTACACTGTAGACCATGGCTTCTACGAAGCTATCACTTTATTTTCCTTCAGGCTCCTGAAATCCCAATCCCGTGGAAAGCTAGGACTATACTTCAGGCTCTGTGTAACAGAAAACTTCACAAGCAAGGAATGCTTTTTTTTTCCTAAGTGGGGCTTTAGTTAAGCAAATCTGTGATGCTCTTGCTGACATCTCTGCTGTGGGGAACACACCTGCCTTTTGCTGAAGGTCTGACTCTGCAGGTACGGAAAGGGCTTTTCTTCAGCCACCCTGCTTGAAGGCTGAGCACACACTATACTACCTGCTCATGAAAAACAAAAAGCCAAACCTGCCAACAGGTGTACATGGTGATTTCAAGTCATGATTAATCATCACGCTTCAACTAATTTGTCCCCTAATTTTATACCACTGACATGAAGGTTTCTGAGACTGCAGGATCTATGAATACCATCAGAATGGGGCATCATTTCCTTGGGCCAAACCTAAGGGTCAGCAGAGAGCACACATGTACGTGTCCCTCCTGGGACATGAAGGTGTGAGATTTCAAACCCACAGTCACATTAGCACTTCCTAGAATGTTAAGGTTTTTAACATGCTGAACCCAGGAGATTTTTTCCTTCCAGTTTTAGATTACTCCTTGAAATCTCTATTGCAACTGTGGACCATGAGTCCCTAAAAGGTGATGTGGGTAGTGAACCCTTATAGATTCACTTACTGCCTGAGACTTGATTTTGTTTCACAGGTCTCTCTCACATACCTCTGGGGTGTATAGTTTGTTAGTTTTGAGCTAGGCTAGGGCTGAGTTTCAAATTACAGTTTAGGGATATCCAAACAAGTAGAAAAAAAGAGAAAAGATTATTCAATCTAACACTGATTCTTTTACCAGGAAGTGATAACAGCGAACGTGACAATTGTAATCACAAAAGGAATTGCTTCCAAAAGTTTTGAGTAGCTAAAAATATAGCAGAGAGGAGAAGGAGGAAGGATTTAGGACAAAAGCTGGAATTCAACCTTAAGTATAACAATGAGTATCTACATTTACTGTCATAAAAATCTTCTCATCAAAAGCATGTGCTAGAAGTCCTAGTGCACACAGCAAACGCTGCACTATTTTAACTGGTCTATTTTGGGCCCACTTCATAAGGACCCATTGGTAAGTCACGGTGGCAGGACTCACTTTTTGCTCATATCTCTATATGAAGAGACGGCACTTCTCACAAATGACAGTAAAGGCCAGGGTATTTCATCCAAGATTTTATCTTTTGTTTAGTGGCATTTTGGCTTCAGTTTCGCTACGCTGTTGACAAAGACATTTGAGCATTTTTATTGATTCAGAAATCTGGGCATTAAGACTCATCTTTATAGTTCACTTAAAAGTAAATGTTTCAAAATGTAAAACTCCTCATGCAGCTTTTAAACTTTATTGGCTGAGGACTGAGTGCTGTAAAATGATTTTTTTTCAGTAATGGAAGTTCTATTTTACAGAAAACGGTAACCATTAACTCTGCTTGCTGAGAGCAAATGAACAAAATCAAACCTGCTCTATGAAAAAGGAAGATTTGGTCACCATAATAAAAGTACAAATTTTTCATATCCTCTGTTTTCTCAAGACCTACTCGTTCCTAACTCCTGGGTTTTACTACACAGTCATATGTTAACAGAGGAATCATTTTGCTCATTTTAAATGCAGCTGGAATGAAAAGTGAGACAGGTGGAAAGAGGAAGGAATGAATGAAGGACAACTTGGAAAACAGCTTTCTCCTCTTCTTCCCTGTAGTGCTTGCATACTACCTGGAAGGAACTCAGGAGGTTATCCATGGTATCATCAGCTACATCCTTGTCCTTCCTGGCTGCTGTTTTTCTACTCTTAAAGGCATCCAGTCTGGAGATCCAGAATTTCTCCAGTCAATCCATTACAGGGCTCCATAATCTTACTATCACAAAGGCTGGGGTTTTTCTTCCTTTGTGTCTAATAGGAACTGAAGCCTCTCCTTACCTCTCTAGCTCACTACAGGATCTGTGTTCTGCTATTTGGAGTAACCCTTCAGATATTTAAAAACATTCTCAGCATTCACTCCTATCTCTTTTTCTTTACAGTAAGCAAATGCAGTCTGTTCAGTCCTTCCCCCACAGGTAATTTTTGTCGTACCTGTGGGGATTGCAACAATGCTATGGATCCTCATCAGATTATCGGCATCTTTCTTATGTGCTGGGACCAAACGGAACTAAATGGAGCTGGATTCATAGATAGTCAAAATATCTACAGCACCCAGAGCCCTGTGGCTCCTGAGTGTCCTTTCTACCACTGGTACTGGGCACACCACAGTCCCCAGACTCTATGACCTGCATATGGCATCTGCATGATCCCAGACACGCTCCAACAGCTTCTAGCACATACCTGGCATCCCTTCAAAGAGAACTAAAGGCCTCTTGCCTCCACTTTTTATAATGATGTTGTTTTCGGTGAGAATCTGGCCCCAAATTAATCTTTGTTCCCCTTTTCACTCCCAGACCGCACAAGGATGTGCCTTGTCATTCCTTGAGCTCTCCTTGTCTGCAGAACACAAAATTCTTCACACGAGGGAACAGCATGCGGGAAGGTTTGAGAATTCAGCAAGTTCTCCTCACATAAATCATCTAACATCCCTCACAGTGTCCTTCAGCGGCTCGAGAAGTTATTATCCCCGTCCTGCTTTACTGCACGCTATTCCTGCAGCTTTTTTGGGAAATTTTCTGTACTGAACACTTGTGGAGTAGCTACTTGGTCATCTGTGGCATCTTTGCCTCTGTCTCTAGACTTGATGGGATTGTTGAGAAAATGTTTTTTGGCAGTGGCTTCTTTTAACAGACTTGAGCCCCATCACAAAACAGAACAGCTTCAAAATTGCATGGGCACTATCAGACACGTGCAATCACTGGAAGAAGGGAAAACAGTTGTGCACTGTCCCCCAATGACTGCTTTCCACATGTATCTGTTCTCTCTTCCTGGCTGTAAAGTCTGGCTGCAGGAGTTGATTTGAAGGGCTGGCAGGGAGCTCGTTGTGGCTGATGGAAGCCTTTGTGGGGGTAAAAAAGTTGTGGTGTTCTGGGTGGATGCAGCTACAGAAAGCTCAGGGTCCAGGACTTCAGGTTAGGGTGGGCTAGACACACATACAACTTCTCAGAGGGCAAGGTATAGGAAGAGGTAAATAACTTTCTTTGGACCATTTACTAATAGCTGAACTTGTGTGAACCTGGAATGAAGGCAGGGCAGACAGGGTCTGAGTCTGCTCAGACATGGGATGCTCCGGAAATGCCTCTAAATCCACACAGAGTTGGCATTTTTGTTGCTGTACCCACCACTGACTGTCAAATGGCCTGAACTCAGCCTCTCTCCAACATTCAGGCTGTTCCTCAGCTTGGACATGACCTAAAAGCATCTCTCGTTGGTTCAGACATCCCTTAATTTTGTTCAGTCCTGAAGGTTAAATAACCAGGACGGTCAGAGAGCAGCTCATGGTGTGCTGACCACACAAGCAGACGTGTGCAAGTAAACCAGGGAGCCACAAGAGCACAGAGCTGGGATGGGATGGGTTGTCAAAGTCCTTATCCAACATGCTGGCAGGACTTTTCAGCCATCGCTGGTGCTCACACAGATGAATTTAATGCTAGCTTAGAAATTTCTTCCAGAGCAGTACTCACACCCATGAAGCAGAGACGTATTTTGGGAGGGAATAAGCCACTCGAGCGGTACCTCCCTCCTTTCCCTTTGGGATATGCTAGCTTCCAGCTCACCCCGGCCCTCCCTGGGATGGCAGTCCTTGTTCCTGCTGTGCAAACCTACCCGGCACGCCCCCTCGCAGCCCCAGCGCTGCCATAGGAAGGGATGTCAAAGCCAATATCCTCCTCCCAGGATAATAGGAAAAAGAACAGCCCTTCACCTTGCATTTAAACTCCCTGAAATAAGTACTAAATAAGCTTGAAACTGCCTGGTGCGTGCGTGGCCGTCTGGGAGCAGGGAGCTGGCGGGGGAGGTCTGGCTGACACAAGCGCGCACCTCCCTTCCTCCGCTGACCTGGCGAGTCCCTCCCAAGGATCTCCCAGCACCCGCTCCCTGGCGGGATGGCATTCTCCCGCGAAGGAGTGATCACATTACCCAGGCCCCTTGTGTAATTCTGGTTCCCAGCAATTGTTTTCTGGTGACCTTTTATTGTTAACAATTAGCGCTGGAGCTGGAGCACAACTGGTGTAAGCATATTTTACATCCTCCTCAAGCAAACAAAAAAGCTGGGTGGGCACGGTCTTGTTTCCTGGTTCACACCCATGACTCCTTTGTGTCTCAGATCTCCTCCCACCATGTGTCATAGTCAGCAAACCCACTCCCTTACCTTTTGGCTCCCAGATAGAGTGACGTCTTCGAGGGATGCGTAGGCATGCTCAGTGTATCCCATTATTTCCTTTCACATCCTATAAGAACACTGCCTCTCCCTAATACTCAGTCTTTCCTTATCCACGAGGCCAGAAATGTAAATCCCCATGCAACAGAGTGCAGAGAGTGAGTTTGAAGGATGGTTTCTATTTATTTAAATGTACAGGCTATAAACACCGCCCTCCTACACTATGTTTTGGGTTCTTGCATGTATTTCCATACAGTAAATATCTTGACAGCTCCCTCTGGTCGACCTCAGTGATATACACACATCCCTGGAGGCACAAACACATCAGCAGTCTGCTAATCTTCACAAGTAATAACATAGATTTTCCTCCTCTCTCCTCACTTTATTAAACTACATTTGGGGAGAAAAGGCGTAGTTGGCCACCTGCTCCAAACCACTTGAGGTAGCCCAGGAATATGCCTAGTTCTTGAGCTGAGGACCCTTTCCCAGATGTGTACTTTGCCAGTAAGTCTTTGCCTTTCCTGTGGGGAAGAAGGGCAGGTGGGGAGGCAGGAGATCAGAGAAACACACTCCGGTCTAACCTTGTTTCCTGCATTATGGCGTGTGCGTGTGAGGGGGTGTGCGGTGGGACGCTACATGAATCAAACTGTGATTCTTTTAGGGTACAATAGGCAATTAAAAAACAACAACTTGAATTTCTCCTGCAGTCTGTTGGCAGCTAACACACAACCCATTCTTTCTGTGGATAGCTTTACGTAGCAGGTCTGTGCCATGACTAATGAAGCCGTGTGTCCGCTGGCGCGCTAATTGCAGACCTTTTGGGCAGGAGCCCGGCTGCAGCTCACGGCATGGCCCTCCCCTGCTCGCAGGCTCCTTATGGCCACCCTGCAGGTCCCTCCCACTGCCTGCGCTCTGCTCGGGAAAAGTGTGAGAAAATACTGCTCTCGCCAATCTGCTTTCAGGAGAGCGCTGTTTTGCAACGACATTTAAGGACAGATTTTTTTCTGGGGCACTTCTCATTTTATCCAAAACATTTGAAAGCCGCTTCCTCGGCAATCTCCTTGCCTGCTCCTCGGTGGCATGTTATCTGATCTCTCCATACCCACTGGCTGTGGGGAGAGGCACGCGTTTCACCGGTAAAGTCATAGTTAAACTAAACATTAAACTGTCCAAGAACTGACTTCCTCGACAGCTCTGATTCAGGCTCCCAAAAATGCTCTGCACAGTGAATCACGCTTCCTTCTGGAAATGACAGAACTTCCTCATCATGGTGTTCTAACTTGCCCTCTCCTCGTCTCCGGTGCTATCAGGAAAGGATTGAATTGCATGCCACATTTTTTCCGTGGTCGGCAGGGAGATGCATCCTTTTTGAAGGGGAAGAATTTCTATGAGTCAAAGGATGACAAACTGAAAATTAGTACCAGCCGCAGAAATAAATGACAAACAACAGCATAAAGCCCCGTAGAGGTGGCCAGTGGGTGTTTATTGGCTATTTGCCTTTCTGGCAACTTGAGTAGCCTAACGATTGAGAGGCAAACTTGCTTTTCACCACTGAAAGTAGGAGCAAAGTCGAAAACACCAGTATTAGTTCTCTGATTATTTTTCCTGTGCTTGGTTTGACAGGTCTTGACTACTTTGCAAGTCAGGTAAGGTGCGGCAGTGCCTGAGAGGTCCCAGAGTCCAGTGCAGCTTTGAAGGACACACAGCAAGAGCGTGGGGAGGGGGAGGATAAAGGACAGCGCTTTTTGGGGCTTGTTCCAGTCAGAGTCACACAGCAGACTGGTTCAGAGGCATTGTGGTGACAGCCATTTAGAGAAGACAGTTTGCTGCACAGAACTCTGAAATCAAAACAACAGCCCCCTGCTTCACCCCCACCCCCCACAAACCTCTATGACTGCTGAACAACACGGAGTTGGGGTAAATACCTGACCATATGGTAAATGATGACTTGCACTGGAAATCAAAATTTTAACAGCTCTTTTTGCTTTGCATACAAAATTTTAACTCCCCCAGAATCAGTGCAAGTGAAAGCCCAAGATGCACAGTCATTATTAGTTGCCAGGCTCTGGGCATTCCTGGGATGAAATCCCATCCCAAACCAAATCACTAGCAAAATCCCAAAGAAATAGATTTTCAACCTCATTTAGACATAATATAATAGGAGGGGCTGGACATTGAAAACTGGAGAGTGGTTGAATGGAAATATAGGAGCAATTACTGTGCTTTCCTTAGAACAAAATTACCTTATTTCCCTAGCCATATTCCATAATCAGCAAAGCAGTATGTACTTAATATGGAAGAAGAGTAAATAATACCAAAATATGTAAACTTTCATGCATTTTATCCAGATGAAATGCATTTTTTCAAGACTAATTTGGGAGTGTTTATTGCCTTTGAGACTTAGGTTTCTATTCCTGCCCTTTACATTTTCCCTGAGAAATGGTATTGTTTGCGTATTGACATTTCATTATTTCAATGTGGTTCACACTTGCTGTTCATAGCAGATGAAATACATTAAAAAGAGGCATGAAGAAAAAAACCAAAAGAAATGCTTAATGCATCTTGGCCTGTTTGAGGTTCCCTGTTTCACCATGAAGGCTTAAAGCACACCTAAGGTGGAAGTCAGGGAATGTAGAAGTGGAAGAAAACTCCTGAACCATCAAGTTTAGTCACAGGCAGCACAAACATAGAGCACTTTTCATAAATGGGTCAAGTTCTACTCTGAAAAGAAGACAACTTGTTGCTTCTTGAAAGGCTACCCCAAGTCTTACTCCTCCAAGTTATCTTTTTCTGATTTCCTCCACATGCTTCTTTGTGGCCAGAACAATCTTTGTGGCATCTGTTTTAACTCAAAACCCACTAGTAACAACAATCCATTACTTAAATGTAATGCTTCCAGGCAGCAGCTGATTGAATCACAGGAGTAAGAAATATTCTTAACAACAACTAACAGTCAAATCCTTCAAATGAATGTATGGGCTGTGGAAAAAGCCTTGCGCTGAAGCAGGGTTGCTCATTCATGACCCTGAAACCATGATCCCTTAGCAGACTGATCTGGAGCTGCAAGGCAGGGGGATAGGTATTGAAGCCCAAGGACTGATCATGCTCAGCAGTTTTGCAATCAGATAGGACCTTGCCAATTTGCTGACTCATTTCCTTTGGTCCCTCGGATGTAAAAATGAGAGGTCTCATCCCACTGCCACTGTACTGGGTATGCCTCATAGACAGAGTCCAAACCAAAGCAATCTGAATTTAATGGGAAAATTCACACATCAAAAGTATGTAGACTCATGGAAATGTAATTGAAACAACACTCAGAAAGAACATTTTGGTTATTTTCATTTTGTTGGTTTGAAAACTGTAGTCTTAATGCAGAAAGGCTTATTTTAAACCACAAAGAGAGAGCTGTGGGAATTAGAAATTATCTATTTTCAGCAGCAATGTCTGTTGCATTTTTTTATTCATCTGTCTTTCATATGAGAGTTTGAGCCCAATTTTTGTACAGCTGTTGGCAAACCTCCCCTTGAGTGCAGTGGAAGAGGCCAATTGTTCATGTTTGGAAGATACTTCAGATGTCTTCTGTCACACAACAAGCACGTGCAAATAGAACTTGTTCAAGTTGGACAGGCTGCAACACAAGATCAAGGTCTCATTCCCAGGAAAGGGAAGACTTGGTTTGCAAGGCTTCCATGGACAGGAGAGGAACAGCAGGCTGAAAGGGGCATTGTGAACAGGGGAAAAAGCAAAAGACCACTACCAGGTCTTGTCTCTGTGGCTGCAAACCGGAGAACCTGAAGGAAACAGTGGTGGCCAGAAGAAGTTCTGGAGTTGGAGAAGTACCGGCTGGAGTGGGGAGTGGAGGACACACTCCCAGGATCAAAATGTCTCCTTACAGCTCTGATGGGTCATATAAAAATGCTCTGTGTTTGGGTAACATTTGGTTGGTTGTACAACACACTGTACTTATCAATGGTGACATTCATGAATGTAACTGCACACAGTGATTATGGATTTAGGGGGCCTGTTTGCTCTGCTCCCACCTCCCTTCATATCTGTGAATACCGCAGTGAGTAGAAAAATACCATAAAAATTCACAGAAAGGCTTTTCCCAAAGTGCTAGCCTGGAAAAGGAATAATTCAGTTCCTCTGTGAACTGCACAAGAAGCCGTGAGCTATCTTCAGAAAAACTGTCAAAATTAAAACTGCAAATCTTTCCCATCATCTCCAGTCCACAAGCTGGTCTCTCTCTTCTCCTACAGACCCACATGTGTACGAACACATAACCATGGTTATGAGCTCTCTTTCCAAACAACTCCTCCCCGTACTCACCCTCTTTTCTTCCTGCCCTGTCCACATGCACATGTTCTGGCTCTTTGCTCTTCTGCTCACGGACAGACTGACTGCCCTTGCACACTCACAGCCGGAAAACAAAGTAAAAACCCGGGGCCAGCAGGGCTTCTCCATGCCCAGCCAGCTGCTGCCACCCAAGGAGACTCCGGGAAGAAGCTCCTGCCAACCCACAGCTCCTCCTGGCTATCAGGGTGCTGCTGGCTCCTTGGCTGTGGACTCACCCACTGCAGTCCTGTGAGACCCCACCAGCTCTGCAGGGCTGGTGCAGGCCACCACGTGCCGTCAGAGGGCTGTGGCTGTCTGCTCCTGGTGACTCACTAGGAGGTCACCAAATGAACCAGATCCTGAGCACTGAAAAACTGCCAGCTCTGTGCAAATGGGAGAAAAAGGAGGAAGGAAGTTTTGTTGTTGCATTTTTTCACGGTGATCAGTGCTGAGTCAAAAAAGGGCTCCAGGATTAAAGGGGGGAAAGCTAAAATCATTAGCGAAATAGAATTTTAAAAGGATAAGCCAGCTGGATAGGAGTGGGAGCCCAAAAGACACCATATTCTTCTCACTGTAGATGATGGCTGTGAGAAAAATCAGAGAAGGGAGTGAGAAGTGGGTGGTGATAGTCTTCACTGCTAGAGTATGACCTGCTTTTTTTTCCTCATCCTGGCCTCTCACCAATCCAACCAATTATTCCCTGTGGGAAGACAGAGGGAGAAGGCAACGTTGGGCAGGTCCAGTTGAGTCTGCTCTCCCTAAGGAATGCCTCTGGAGCAACGAGGTTGCTTTCTGCTCAGCCTTCAGCGAGCTGCTCTCAGTCACTTGTACTGATGTGGAGCTGGTGGACACCACGACGGCCCACGGCGCTGACCAGAGTGTTCCCCACATTAAGCAGAGCTAAAGCTCAGACAGACTGCAAGCTTGGGTGAACTCTTAGCCCTTTGCCAAGGTAAAGCTGCCAGGTTTTACACACTAGAACTAGGGAAAAATAACTCTAGTGTAGCATGATTGCACTTCTAATAGTGTGTGTGAACTGCTTTGCTGGAGAAGTGAGCAGCTGTTCCAAAAGTAAGTACCAGAAAATTACTGGCTACGTGGTTTTTCACAAAGGATGCAGGACATACTCATATTATATAGGATGTTCAGCAATTCCAGTAATACACCAAATATATGCCCAGAAGTTATTTTTTGAGATATTTACATTTTAGGCAAGAAGCCTTTCAAAATATTTCCTCAGGCAACCAGTAGCGTAGGGCTGAAGAGTTTGTCTTGGTTAATTCTGACTGGTTTAAAAGAAAAAGATCGTGGGGATCAGCTCATTAGCAGTTGTAAACTGGCACTGGTCCAGCAACCTAAACAAACTTCTGAGTTCATAAACTGGCTGGAGAGAGTCTGGCCCTATTCTGCAACTATTTAATCCCACAGTATGGCAAGGATTTTAGCCCACTGTAATGGCAAGAACCAGTTTGGTTTGAATGAAGAAATACTTGATGTTTTTCAGCTCTCTCTTATTGTCAAGTTGCTACCACCAGTGCTGAAGTCTAAACACGGCTTGTGATCCTCTGTATGGTCAGTGCTTGACATCTACTGGAATGGATTTCTCAAGCAGATAGATGAGGCTGATGTAGAAATGTTAATTTTTGTGTCTACACCTATTAAATAAATGTCCTGCTTCTGGGCAATGGCTTGGCCTTATGTATATTTTCTATGGATATTATTTTCTGCACATTTTCCAAATCTATTAATACAGTGGAAACTATAAGATCTTTAATGCCAAATGTGTTGCTTAGACTGTGTTTCCTTCAGTTGCCCAGGAAAGGAAAAGTGGGATAAAGAGCTGCTAGTAAAACAATTTCCAGGATTGCTTGTTTTCCTTGCTTGTAAAAAGGTTCACTTCAATTTAATGTTAGTCACTAATGAATGCTCAGCATAGAGGACTAGTGCCTTGATTTATGCTCCCTTGTGATATACTTTTGGCAATTGTCCAAAATGCCTTTTTTTCCCCTTAGTGTTTCATTGATTAGCAAGGATGCAAATTGGTAAAATAAGTAAATTGAGAAGTCAGAAATTCTGCATTTGGTGTATCCAGTTTGTACATGCAAATTTGTATTCCTAAAATGCATCATCCTTTTGAAAGCCAGCCTCGCTAAGTCTGTATTTATGAATGTTAATTATAGAGGCAAAGCTCATGACTTTAGAGCCTGATGTGATTTTGGTGCTTTAAAAAGGAATTAAACCATTTAATTATTTTTGAAGAATGTAAAGCAACCCTCCAAAATCTGCAGCACTTGTTATATACAGAATAAATCTTCTGAAAATTGGCATAGCAAAGTTTGAATTAGTGTGATTTTTAAAAAAATTAATAAAGACACACTTAAAGTACTTTTTTTCACCTCTATCAACCTGTGAGAACCTGACTTATATAATTCACTCAGAACTACCATATGGCTGTAACTCTTTCAAAAGTCACTCTTTCTTTTATTGGAAGGTGCCTCTTCCAAAGGAGTTAAATGATACTATATGCCAGAGATTGCCACAAATAACTTTCCTCTTTGCAAATAGCTGTTGCTACTATTATTGCCAATGCCAGCACAGCACAGGAGAAAATACCCTCTGTCACACTGATCCCCATTCACAGTCCAGTGGAAACCTAAACTGCCCCAGGAGGATGCTGCCATCAGGGACCACATTCTCAAGAAGACAAAAATGGTGTTCTCTTTGGGAGCTATGCGAAATGAAAAAGTTGTGGATATTTTATATACAGCCCCATATGTGCAGTGGAGGGGACGGCTGGCTGGGGAGATGCCTGCATAGGCTGGAAAGGAATTCTGAAATTAACATTAAAAGAAAAGACAGCACAACTCGGGCAACACTAAAGTTACAGGGCACTGCTGCATGATGAGGCAATGCGGACTGGCCACAGAGGAGTCTGTGTTCGTGGATGCAGACGTAGGGTATGGACTCCTAAATGCCTGGACTCATCATGGCTTTGTTTTTATTTTCAGTTTTCATGCTAACTGTGGCACATATAGAATTATTTTAACATACAACACAAGAATTTTTATTTGTCTGAATTATAATGCACCATATGTGAATGCATCTGTTCTTCACTGTGTTACATTTATTATTTGTACTATGGTGGGGCCTCAAGTTTCCACCTCAGATCAGGGTTCCAACTTGCTAGGCAATGCACAAACACATAATGGGAAACACTCCCTGCCTTGAGAAAAACATATTCTAAATTGACGAAAACAGCTCAGGGTGGGAAAGGAAAACAGCCGGAGCACCGTTCCACGGCAGCTTGACCTCATCTAAACTGAAGTTGCCATGGTCCTGCACCTCCAATCCAGAACTCAAATTGCCCATTCAGTGGTTTAAACTGGCTCACAATTTGAGTAACTCCACCACAGCAAGGAGAAGAGCAACACTGATGTGAAACTAGTCCCCATTTTTCTTTGGTAAGGTTAGTTTAACAGAATTAGCTCCCTGAAGTTTTTTTCCAGTGCAGCACTACAGGCACCAGTGCTGGCACAAGGGAAGGGCCATGGCAGGACAGTGAAGAGCAACAGCCATGCCCTAGGTTGGCATAAGCTGCTGTGGAAGCTCACAAAAAGAAGTAGGACACCCAGGATTAGAGAGATCGGGCACAGAGTAAAAGCTCTGGCACTTGCTAGCAAGTGGAGTTGGCTCAACTTTTCCCACTTTGTCCAGTTTGTCCCACTTCTTCTCTCCTATGTGGGCATGGTTGGACACACACACACACACAGGCCCCCACGATGGTCCAGAGGGTGAGGAGCAGCACAGGATGGTCAGCTCTCCTGCATCTTCAGAGCAGAAGGCTCCTGGGGCTGTGCTGAGTTCACCAGGCCATGGTCAGGAGATCCTATTTATGAACCCTTTGATGTTAAGTGATATGTCACTAACAAGCTGTGTGCATTACATATGCTCATGCCACAAAAAAAACAACAGGAATGGTTTTCATCCCCAGATCTGTGTGTGCTTTCTGCTCCTTTCATTTTCAATTTGCACTCTTGTTTTTAAAAGTCCACTGGGGCTTGCTCCATCTCAGCATTTGGTTTCTTTCTTTGTCTTCCTACTGCAATCTGTTACCTCTTGTTATCTACCATTATGCCTTTCTTTACTCCTTTATGTGGTTTTGCATGGTTGCTGCTGCCTCTAGGAACAAGCTGCCTGCCTCTGAGGGCATATCTTTTTTATTTATTTTTTAAAAAAAATTCTCATTTGAAAACACATGTTTTTCCTGTATTTATGATGCAAAATTGTTCTGTCCTTCTCTGCTATGGGCCATGAAGAATGCCTGCTTTAATTTACCCTACATGCTGTGCTGTTCATTCTTCTTGTCTGTAATTTATGCCACATACTGTGCACTCCCTTGTATTATACAACATAAAGTTGCCAGATGGGTGAGTGCAATGCATGCTTGAAAATGAAGGCTTTTAGGCAACTGCTTAATCCGAAGCTGCAGAAGAAGCCAACATGAAAAAAGAAAGAGCATTTGAAAATATACCCAAACAGGTCAGTAGTTATCATGTGGGGCTAACACTCTGAGTACACTTGCTAATTAGCATATCATGTTTTTAACTTCTCCTTGACATCTATTTTTTCCTGCTTGGTTTACACGGTGTGTGATGGCAAAAGATGGAGCCAACAGCAGAGCGTTCGTGGGAAAGAAGGATACTTGGTCCTAAACCAGGAGCAGTCACTTTTCAGAATGAATTGGTGCCCAGCACCTGGAGACTTGTCTGGCTGTGGTTAGTGGGTCAGTTTGGCAGTGCACTTTGCCAGGCTACGGGGGATTCTGTGGAAGATACTCAGCATATGGGAGGGGTTGTTGTTCTTGGTGTCTTGCATTCCTTTCCTGGCAAAGGCCATATTTTATCTCCTAAGGGTTTAATTTATGCAGTGTGGGCTGAACAACCCAGGAGCTCCAGCTGCAGGCACCACTGCTGTACACCCTGCACGGTTCCTGGGGCACGTGCTGCCACGGCCACTGCTTAGCCCTCATCTTCCTTCCCCCGTCCCATCACCAGAAGGGCTACATCCAGCTGCTGGTCTGCAAAATTTGCTCTGCTGCAGCTGTCCTGGACCATTGTACTGGGTTTGCATGGCCTGGTTTTGGTAGTGGGGTGCTGCAGGGGTGGCTTCTGTGAGAAGCTGCTGGAAGCTTCCCCCATGTCTGGCAGAGCCAATCCCTGCTGGCTCCAGGACAGACCCACTGCTGGCCAGGGCTGGGCCAGTCAGAAATGGTGGTGACACCTCTGGGATAACAAACTCAAGGAGTAAAAAAAGTCATTGTGCAGACGTAATTGCAGCCAGAGAAGCGCCGGAGCTGGGATTCCCCTGCAGCCCCTGGTGAGACCATGGCGAGGCAGCCGTGCCCCTGCAGCACATGGAGATGTGCAGGGATGCAGAGATTCACCTGCAGCCCATGGAGGCGACCTAGAATGGAGCACAGGGATGCTGAGAGGAGGCTGTGAATCCATGGGAGGCCTGTGCTGAAGCAGGGTCCTGGCTGGGACCTGCAGACCTGTGGAGAGAGGAGCCCACCCTGGAGCGGTTTCCTGGCAGGACTTGTGACCCTGTGGGAGACCCAGGCTGGAGCAGGCTGTGCCTGAAGGACTGACCCCGTGGAAGAGTGACCCACATTGCGGCAATTTGTGGAGGACTGTTTCCCATGGGATCAACACATGTTGGAGAAGTTCATGGAGATGGTCTCCCCTGGGAAGAATCCCATGCTGGAGCAGTGGCAGGAACATGTGATGAACTGACTGTAAACCCCATTCCACGTCTCCCTGTACCACCAGAGGGGAGGACGTAGAACTGGGTAGGAGGGAGGGGTGGGAGCAAGGTATTTTTAAGGTCTTATTTTACTTCTCATTATCCTGCTCTGATTTTGTTAGTAATAAATTCAATTAATAGCTCAAATTTGAGTCCGTTTTGCCCATGATGGTATTTGGTGAGTGATCTCTCCCTCTCCTTATCTCAACTCATCGACCTTCACTATATTTTCTCTCTCCTGTTTGGCTGCAGAGGGGAGTCACAGAGTGGCTTTGGTGGGTGTCTGGCATCCAGCTATGGTCAGCCCACCACAGCCACGTTAAGATGTCAACACTTGGGTGCATCCCCGCTTGAGGACTGGTTTGTGCCTGGAGAAAGCTGGTGTGGCCATGGAGGGCCAGTCCTACCACCTCCCATGGGATTACATGAGCGCTTATGCAGCACTTTGTGGGGGGAAGCAGGGATATCCTGGGTGAAGTCTGGGCTCTGTGGAAGCTGACAGAAGCTCTGCAAGTGTTGGCCGTGAAACAAGACTTTCTCCCCACACCCTGATGTGCTCAGAGAGGCTGTGGCTGCTGACACCAGCAAGAAGCAAGGTGGCTTGCGCAGCCAGCACTCCAGCAAAAGGAAAGGCTGGAAGTAACCATGCATTTCAGGTGGGCTATTGGAAACCAGGCTGGGATTGCTAAACAGATGGTGTCACATTAAGCTTCAGCACCACCACTCCCTGCGATGAGTATTTTCAAAGAAAAACGTGAGGATGGGGAGAAAAACACATTAGAGTGTGACAGAATCCTACTGTGTTATGGAAGGGCCAGTGGGAGGAAGGGAGATGTGGAATGAATCTATCTACATAGTAAAGTGAAGGCACGGCACGTCTGTGCCAGCCAGCACTGAAGGCAGCAGTGAAGATGTACCAGCATGGGCTTTTAACACACTGTTCACCATCAGAATGCAAGTTCTCATCGTTCTGCTCCAGTGGCAGCCTGAGCTGAAGCCTGCATGGATTCCTCTTGATGTCCTTGCAGATCTGGGTAGGCAGCTTGAGCGACGTGGCCAAGATAATGCACACCCCAGGAACACCTCAGCAGGAAAGGTACTGCATGGAGCAAGGACAAAAAGCTGCCAAGAGGAGCTGGACTCTCTAAATGTAGACAAAAAAATTATTCTGTGAGCTCACAGCTGAAAAGTGAAGGTGCCAGGACCATGATTTGGCTTCTGCTTTATCTGTCCACTTACCAAGGCTGAAGCTGATAAATGCACCTATTGCATTACCCAGAGCTAGACTCTATTTTTCAAATGGTTCCTACAGTCCCCCTGGTGTAGCCTTAATTTCTTTAACTATGAAATTGGCACCAGAAAGATGAGGAGTTAAAAAAAATCACATCACTCATGCTAAGAGAGCAAATGTAGCATTACAGGGCAAGGTTGGTGCTGTGAACACCTTTTATGCTTTCCTACACAGAGTGAGACATCATCGGGCACACATCTTCTAAGGACACATACCTCCTAAGGACACAGAGTTGCTTGGAGGTATTCCAAGACCATTTCATTATCATTTACATTCAAATGTTTTAATTGTAAGTCACAGACCAAAGCTCACTAACATAGGTATTTGGCATTTCAAGTTTCCTTCTCAATTTTCAAAAGAATTCTTCACCACTCTGGATGATGACGGATTATGCTTTTACTCCAGAATATTTAAAAAAAAACAAAACATGAAGAGTTTGTCTCTGATACAATGAATTTCCTATTGACACTAAACTGGCAGTGCAATGTAACTGATAAGTGCATTTCACACTTAGTTTAACATGCCTTAAAACAATCAGGTTAAAGGACCGAGAGTAAGCACGGATGTCTAAAATAGCTGCTGATATTTCCCTTTACTTTCTATAAGGCTTGACTTTTTAATAATCAACTCATTTCTCCCATGCATTTTCATGTGCTTCAGTGAGTTGGACACAATCCAGGCATTGACTGACTGTGCTTTGCAGCACTTGCTAAGTTTCTATTCCTTCTAGAGGAAAAAGAAACTCAAGAAAGAGAAACTTTGTGGGATAGCGCCTGAAAAAGGTATTACATCACGGGACCTGAAAATAACTAATATGAGCCCGTTTGTCATGGGTTTGTTTCCCCTTTCTCTATGACTGCCATTAACGAGCCATGTCAGTACAGCCAGCACAGGAGCTTCCTCTCTAAGGTTATATATCCATGTGTCTACACATATATTTAGCTTCTATTCAGGGCTTAGTCTCTATCAGTCTGTAACTTGCTGTTGCAACTCAATCCTGTTATTTGGGAATCGGATGCCACTGGACTGATTTGTTGTTGGTGGACCTCTGATGCTCGTCTCAGAGCACAGTGCTTCAAGAGCAAGAAATCGTAGCAGTGTTTGCCAAATCCCAAAATTAAAATCTCATTTTCTGGGCTTCTCTAAACACTTTATTACCTCTCGCAGTCAAAAATTCCTCACTGTGTCAGATGCTCCTGAATTGGCATTTCCCAGGGTAAAGCATGCTGGAAGACCCCAGGCACTCCAGGGGCAGAGGACAGAACCTTCTCTTTGGAGGTCATGGCTCCCTTCATGAGGCCTGCTCTGACATCTCGTGCAGTGTTTTGCTTCTCTGTTGGAGTGGTCTGAGGATAGTGGGTCTCCTCCAAGCTTTTCATTCTTTTGGTTTGGGTGTTTGCACTGTCATCAAGAAGGACTGAGGCTGATATGTCCATTTTCGTATCACTAGGACATAGTTTTCAAGAGAGAAATCTGTCATATGGTGAGAGAGGGAAGGACACACGCTGCCTTATTCAACATGAAAAACTTCTGTTAATGTGACTAAGAATTAGTCACATACCTGGGATAGGGTTCTGTACTAGACTTAAAATTCATGTGAAGGGAACATCCATAGTTTTGGCAGGGGTGGGTATTCAGTGCATTTTTCAGGGATGAAACTCAGAAGAACAGAGAAGGTCAGTTTAACCTTGTGGTTGTGGTTATGAATGAACAAGGAAGTTTAAATTACACTGAAGGACAGCTCCTTTAGTCACAGGAGCCCACAGTGCACTCTAGATCCTTCATAAGTAAATATGAGCACTTTGTGTTTTTACAGCAATAAGCAAAATGCTAAGACACAATGATCAGGTTGTTCTTACTTAGCTCTGCTGATGGTGAAGTTCCTTATTGGCTGCTCAAGATTACAGCTATGGAGCAGTCTATAAACGGAACAGCCGGGCATTTTTCACAAGTGTAATACAGTAGGCTTTTAGCAGAGCTCTCTCCTGCTTCCTCATCATTTTAAATGACAAGCATCAAGCACAAGAGAAAAATTACATTTGTGTTTAATCCATCCAACCACTCATTCGAAATAGGATGGATTGTTTCACACATCTGGCTGAATTCAGCAAAAGGAGTGGGTTCCTTCACAAGCAACTGATAAATCATGCACAAGATTGCTTGGACACTGATCTCAGTGATTTTTCCTGTGAACTTTTCTATTTCAGATGTGTGAACACTGATGGCTGAGATTCCCTGCTGCACTGCTCCTGGTTCACCTCGGGATCAGCTACACTTCTGATTATTCCTGCTGCTTCCAAAACCCGTCTCTTGCCCCACAGTCGACACTGCAGTTCTGTCTCACGAAATGCCTGTTCAGAGAAACCCCCAGATGTGGTTTAGAGCTGCTCTGCCACTCACGTGCCCACGTGCTTTGCTGGCTGATGCTGGTTGACTGTACATGCTTGCTCAGCGACACTGGGACCATCCAAACCTCCCAGAGTTCTTCCGTCAACTTTTTCTAAATTGTTCCATGAGCCTTTGACTGACTCACTGAAGCCCTGTTAACTGAATAACAGGACATTTCCCACTGCTTCACCTGGCATCTGCTTTCATTAAGTAATATTAAATTTTTCCTTAGTAATTTAATCAGAATTTTAAAAAGCCTGAAGTCAGTAATGCTCCTACTGATTTAAGCCACCAGTTGTAACAAAGATCTGAATCAGACCTTTAATCTTTATTAGTCTGGTGATTAAGTGCAAAATTACCTTCTGGGAGTGAGAGCAGATGTCCAAGATACATTTACCAAAACTCAGGTAGAAAACACACTTGTGTTTCAAATGGCACCTCATATCATAGGTGGAAATTTACCAAAACATGTAACTGAACAACACTGAAATGATGGGGCCACCCTTTAATAAATAATGTGCAAAAAAAGGCCTTTTGTGAAGAGAAACTGCACTTTAGGCATATTCTTATTATTACTTAAACCTAAAGTCAACCAAAAGGGAAAACTCTGACTGCCAACTATGACAGACTGCAGCACTGCACTAACAGGAAGGCTATTTTAGTTCTGAATTGGGAACTGGATTACTTATTCAAACAGTAGTTTTCAAAACTGCAAGACTGTGTTCTTGTTCCCTTTGCAGCACGTTTCCAACTGTATCCTATTCACTGCACAGTTTCAAAGGACTGTACCTTTGCTATAAATACATACATACAGCACCTTGGCTTCTGAAACTGGTTTTCCCCAATTTCTGGCTGGTTTGAACAACCATGACTTGTTTCCCATGCATCTATTTCAATAACATCCCAGCAGATGACAACAGGCAGCTTGGACCGGGCTTCACATCAGCCTTCGGAACAGCTGCCAGGAAAAGGACAATTATTTCTGAGCTACAGATGGGTACACTTAGCATGGATGGCACAGTTAGGTTCAT
This sequence comes from Callaeas wilsoni, assembly GCA_013398955.1. NCBI lineage: Eukaryota > Metazoa > Chordata > Aves > Passeriformes > Callaeidae > Callaeas > Callaeas wilsoni. The sequence continues at coordinate 70,072 of VWPU01010546.1, forward strand.
GCTACTGCACCACAGATACCTTTGGAGATTTCCATGAGCTCTGGGTTTCCTTCCTGGATTTGCTGAAGTCACTGGGAGTTGTGCTACCAACTTCCTACTGAGTGCTGTGTCTTGGGTTACCAATATAGAAATCCCTCTTTTTGTGGAGAAGGAAAGTATTCTGCTGCTGAAGAAAATCCTTTTACGAAAGGATCTTTGTTTATGCAAAAACAAAAACAAAAACAAACAAACAAAAAGGACATAAGATAATCAATAGAGAGATAATTTAGGTAATGCTTTAGAAGGCAAATATTAAAGGTGCTTTTGCCATCTGAGCTGCAGTTGGGAGCAGGATGAGGTGTGAGGGTAGCGAGACAGGGCCTTCTTTGAACCTCTGGGATGGCAAGGGTGGCCAGCCAGTTCTTCCCAGCTGCTGGAGAGGTATAGGTGCTTTCTCTCCATAGGGAGGATGTATTCTCTCACATCAGAAGAAATATGGTCATGCCCTTGAAGAGCAGCAGAAAAATTTCCACTCACCTAACACAACATACTCCACTGAGGGCTGTTGCCACAGGCATTTCAGTGTCTCTGAATAATGGGCATTGAAGCTGGGCAGCCTTGGTGTGATGGAAATTGTCTGTTTGAGGGGTCCGTGGCTGCAGATCCAAAGCCCTCCTCAGTCTTCCACTGCCCTGCCTTGTGAGGATAATCCTTGGGGGAAAGTTCTGCTGCACTTAAATGAAACTTGACTTGCACATTACTTGTTCAGACAAACTACAAGTACAAATGACTCATCATTTCCCTACTTTGTTTTGCCTGTTAGGCAGCCATCAGCATTTACATCACAATTGATCATAAAAGAGTAGAACCGATGTAGCAGTTCCAACCTCGCCCCTTGTGAGTTACGACAGGAAATTTGCAGTCCTCCCCCAAATTCTCCACCTTAATGTCCTCATTTTGAATATTCAAGGAGAAAATATTTTGAGAGCTCTACATTTCTAGACATTTCTTGCCAGTGATTTTTTTCTCTGTTCAGTGGTATTCTTTGGCTTACCAGTCCTTACTCTCACAGTTTTGGGGGAGTAACAAATATGGTGATGTGCTGTGAGGAGCAGACTAGCACCAAAAAAAAAAAGTTTATAAAACTTAAACCAATGTAGACAGAAACCTCAATGCACATGCACAAATATTCTTTCATTCCTCCTTCAACCTGAACCAAGAGCTTCAACTACAGCATCATCCTGTAGCCAAGCAGCACTGTGAGACAAAGATGGCACAGAGGAGTGAAACACCAAATTAGCTTTAATTGCAGCAGTTTACCAAGGTCAGCTGTTAAACCTTGGCTGCATTTCACCTTGTTTTTGTCCTGTCTGCTAGAACCATCCTGCTCAGTGAACTGCAGCCAAAGCACAACGAGACCACAGTAAGGCTGAGACATGAGAGCTTGTCCTGGGTTTGGCAGTGCCAGAGCTGGCGCTGCAGAACGCTCTGCCCTCCTTGGTGAGCACAGACTGCTGTAGCTCTCCTCTTTTTTTGGGAAAAGACGATTCACTGGCAAACACAACCTAAACAATTTGGATGCAAACTGAGTTTGGAGTGGCAGGAGGCAAGGGATGAGGGACTGATTTGCAACCCCGCAGACACGAGGAGCCCTGTGTGCATTTCATACTGTGCAGTACAAATGGTCTGACGGCAGCCCTCTTTGCAGAGATCTTGCCTCATTTCTTTGCCTCCCCATGATTCTCAATACATTTTAAAATAAGGTGTTATAGTTTGAAGGGTTTTTTTTTTCATTTCATGTCTCAGAAGGAAAAAAAAAGGCTTGTTCCTGCTTTACAATCCCAAGGGCTCAAAACATGATTTTCTTCAAAAGTTTCACTTGAGAGATTTTGTGTGAAGAGGACTACAGGTGCCAGCATTTTAATGCATGTAGTGTACAGGACTTAAGTGCTGGTTATCCTGTGCAGATGTTCCTCAGCTTCCCCCTGTCACACAGCACACATGCATTAGTGATACCTGGATGGATAAATACGTGCACCCCACACCACTGGAGCACTGCACTTGATTTTTTCTGAAGACACCCAATTTGTCGAGAAACCCAGAAGAAGCTGACAGAAAGTGCCAGCATCTTGCTGCAAACAGTGGCTGAGGAAGGAAGGAGAAACTGTGGTCATGAATGAGAAATCCCAGCAGCAGCTTTGCGTTCTGTCGACAATGAGTTGGTGCCTTAAGAATATCCCTGTGCAGGGGAGGCACGAGAGAAAGATTAAAAGGGACAGAAAGCATCAGACCTGTCACGGAAACTGGAGATGTCTGGAAATCATGTGATTTGTTAATTGTGTTAAATAAAGTCAGGTCTGGAGCAGCATTCAGTGGACTGCGAGTCCCTGCTATGGACCATGTCTTAGGCCATGTCTTTGTTAAGCAGTGTCTTAGCACACCTTGCTTGGAGGCAGCTGTCTCAGCAGGCTCTGCAGTCTTAGGAGTGTCCATCCCTACCTCCTTCCTCCTTCCATCTCACCTGAAAGCAGCATCCCTCTGCCCGAGTGGGATGGGAGGGTATCTCCCGGGCAGACTCACTGCCATCTCTCCCCACTGCTGCGGCCAAAGATTACGGAGCTACTGAATGAAACAGAGGTGCAAGTGAAACACCAGGAGCCTGTCCTTGACTTCAGTGACCGCGAGCAGTAAAATACTATAATGCTACCAGTGGCAATGCATTTCTGTGCATTTGCTACTGTAATTTTTTCCTAATTAAAGCAAACAAGTTAATTAAATGTGCAAAAGGGCATTTCACTCATTTTCCATCACAAATGATCACTGGCTGTACTGAATGGCTTTGGATAAAAGCCACAAAAGAGAAGGAAAAAAAATCTGTGTGTGGGCAACGCTGTAATATTCCATCCCTGGGTTTGCTTCCTCTTCTTTTTTTATTTTCTCTGAACAGCAAAAATTTAGCATTTTCTTTTCTTTAAATAATCCTTCTTGCTGTTGGGACAACTCCCTTTTAAGGCCAGCTTTTTGCTCAGAGGGAATGTTGACTGCACTTATAAACACCCACTTCCTAAGGTTTAGAATAGTAACAGCAACATAACCTGAACTATAGTTTCAGCAACATGCAGCAAACACATTCAGGCTAAGGCTGGCCTACCAGCTTTTTCAGAAATGCTTCAGAAGTGTTGGCAATGCCACTGGGTTTTTATTTGCTATCCTCATGAAATCACGTCTTTGAAAACCTCCCGTCTTTCTCCTTTCTTCTTTGAAAGTGCAATCCTGTGGTTCTTCCAGCTCCTAAATACATACTGAGAGCTTTTGGATGGGGCAGCAAACACTGAGGCAGGAAAATGCTGCCCTCTTTATAACTTAAGAATTTTAGGTGGGTGCAAACTGTGATCATGAGGAAGATTTCCAAGAACTACACTGAGGACCAGATTTCACCATATGTGTATTCTGCCCAAAATAACCACTTTATCTCCAGGGAAGGTTGCAAAAAAGCCTAATGACTTTTCAGCTGCTAGACTGTCATCCCCAGTGTAACTCACTGAAACCTGGTTAATTAGCCTTGTACTTTGGAAAAAGATCTGGTGTAACACGGTTAAAATAATTTCCACTTCAACGCTGGGCACTGCAGTTAAACAAAAGTCCAAGAAGATCAGACCTCAGAAGAATTGCAGCCTCCAGAAGTACCAGTGACTTCCGAATTTACCCTGGACTTATATGGCATCAACACTGAGCCAGGGAACGATAGTGGTGTCTGATCTTTACTGGCCTCACTGGTTACTGCAGATACCTCAGTCTTTCCAGTCATGCAGGTTTGGAATTGCTACCTGGTATTTAATCTGTTGCCTGTGCGTTTGTGCCACCTCTCAGTATTTCACACCATGACTCCCTTTTGCCTGGAGCGGGATGTGTAATTCCAGCGCTGCACCAGCTGAGCAGATCCCAAGGCACTGATGCTGAACTTGTTCGTGTGGTGATAAATTAGGAGCAACTCCACTGCTGGTGGTGACACGGAAACACACAAGCCTGGACTCGGATTCTTCATACCTATTGCAGGGTTTGGTTTGTAAGTGGATGGCTGGGAGGCTAAATGTAAAATGATCCACCCCCACCCTCCCGGAAAAAAAAAAAAAGAAAGACATTAAAAAACCAAAACAAAACCCCAACACATGGAAACACATCAAAAATGTGTAGGGATGGGGGGGAGGGGGAATCCTTGCTGAACACAAAACCATCTTGTGCCAAATGAGTTGTCATGGCTTTACTATAACATTCCCACAAAGAGGAACAGAATTTTCTTTATTGTGAAATCTTCGTTGTGAGTCTTGCTGCTCCTGGGAAAAGTCATATGTCAGAATAGAACAGTGTTTCCAAATATGACTAGTCTGAACAGATAAACAATGAATGTCAACACAGCACTCAAGGAAGTATCTATCTGTGGTTAAATTCCTTTCTGAGAGTTTATATTCCTGTTCTGACAGTATTACACATAATGAACACCTATAGAGGTGCTGGCCTTTGTATACCAGACCCTAATAAACTCCAGTTAGAGTTCCCGGAGTCCCAGTTATGGACAGCCAAAGCACTGGCTGTGTCTGAGAACATCCTGCAGCATTATCTGCTGAGATCTGAACTTTATATTCCATTTTCTCAAGACTGTGTGGTGCTTAAGAGTCAGACAAAATTAATACTGTTGTTCACTTAGTTAAAAAACCTAAAACCTGATGAATTTTCAGGTTTAGTATCTTGTACCTCCCAAATTTGGAGGAGGGGAACAGTCATACTCCCACTTTGGTTGTTCTGGGGAAGGGAGTAAGTAGCAAAGTTCAGAGAACCACGAGAAAGCAGAAGGAAACATTCCATTCCTGTGCCTTCTCTCATTACAAACACTGGGACCAAGTTCATCTTGTCCTGTTAACAGAGGTGAAAACAAACTGCACTGTTAGGAGGAGGTCTTTGAGAAGCCAAACACCATTGTAACAGTTCTGCTCCTAGGGCTGCTGCATCCAGGAGCTCTTTAACCAACATGCCCAGCAGTTAAGGAGCAGGTTTCCCACTTCAAGCCACCCTCTGTTTCAGTCATGTCTGCTTTGACCACCAAATCACAGTTGTGTTTCTGCTCTTCGGGTGTCTGAATTTCTGTTTCTTTGAGCAGAGCAATGTTACTTTATTAAGGGAATGCATCCCCCTGCTGCCCATCAGTCTAAAACTTAGGGGTCAGGACAATCCACAGGTAATCATTTTGGGTCTCCCACTTCTTTGGGTTATATTCATATTTATATAGGCTGTGTCAGTAAAGACAAGAACTCTCTCTTCTGATCAGCATTCAAAGCCTTCCAAAACTCAGATCCTCTCCTCTGCCTTGCAACTTCTCTTAGATAAAGACAACAATAACTTTCAGTTCTCTACAGGTTTTTAGCTCAGGGCTGAGCAGCTACTCAGGAGATGCATTTCAGAAACTTCCATCCAAACCTGACTTTCATATGGTGAAGGGGGGAGAAAGGCTGGCTTTTAATTTCACCATGCCCCAACTCTGCATCTGCGAAACAGGGATGTTACAGGGCAGATGGAGATCCGACACACTTACAACATGTATTCTGGACAGCAATTTTCTTTTGTGGTCTCACAACACAGCAGAAGTTTGAGAGAGAACACATTAAATCACACTGTCCTTGTTGTTAGGGGAGAACTGAAGGGAGTTTGGCCACTGGAATGGTTTTGTTTTTCGTAACACTGCTAAACACAAAGAAACCCAGGAGCTTGGCAGCCTATTCCACCATGTAAATCCATGTCTTTCTAAATTACCAGGAAGTTCACTTGAGGTGAAAATCATCCATGAAAATGTAGCTTCTGAAATACCTCCTAACCAGCACCTCAAATCCTTTTTTTAGCATTATTCACCATAGGTGAAGGAAAAAAAAAGGAGTACCACTAGCCTTTGAGAACAGCATGAAAGTTTCAGCAGACTGATAATGAGACCAATGTAGCAATAACTGAGAGCAGCTAAAACATCCATCAGCAGCCAAGTCACACCCGGGGTGGCTCTCACAGCCAGGAGGAATTGGGTGGCAGAAAGGATCAAGAACCTTCTGCAGAGCACTGCAGATTGGCCATTCAACAACAAGGTAGGGCTCACTCTCACATCTTGAGCCAGCTATCTGTCTGTAAGTAAATAGAGGGAGATATTAGGAAGGGATTTTGCAATTCCTAATCCTACACCTCATGAGTCAGTTCTGTAGTAACCATGACAAACGCTGCCACGGTGCTTTGCAGCAGTTGCCCGGGCTTACAGAGGTTACAAAAGGCAGTGGCAGGTTTGTTTACTTTCACATTCATTCATTTTTGGCTTATTCATTGCTGCAGCTACAAAGCTCTGGTAGTTTTGGCTGTGCTGCCATGGCTGTAATGTCTTTTATGTGGATGCTTTGCATGTAATTGCAGTTATCCAGAGTTACCTCACTGCTCCATGGAAGTGTACAAGACATTCTGCTGTGTGAAGTCCATGAAACAGAAAAGGTGCACTCAGAAAAGAAGAGCAGCTCCTGGTCTCAGCATACACAGTGCCCTGTTCAGGTGTTGATGATATTCTCAAAACAGGCTCAGCCCACTTGCCTAGACTATACAAGCAACCACAGAACACTCACAGGCAAACAGGAAGAAAAGTACTTGAAGTGTCTGGTATAGCACATATGCCCAGTGGAACAGTATACTGAATTTCTGGAGGTGGAGGAAGAGAAGGTGCAGATCCAATCCTTCCTTCTACAAGATAAAACAAGTTAAAAGAAAGGGAAAGTTACCTATACTCTTCATCAACCCTTCCCTCACATCTTCATGATGCCTGCCCCTCTCTAAAATCCTCAGCACCTACCCAGTCAGTGATCAGCCAGCCTTGAAGCACAGGAAAATTACCTACCTAATGATTCAGTCCTGGTCCCTTCAGAACTCTGCACTCTAAAGAAAACTAAGCTTTAAATGATATGTTATCACCATAATGAACAAATTGATATTATAAGTGTGCCCTCTGCAATTTAGTTCTCTTTCTGGAATTAGCGTGCAAGTATTTCGGAAGATACTGTTTTCTTGTAGCTAAAAAGAACTGGAGATTTGCCATATTAGTGATTCTGCAAGTGTCTTTAGATGGAAGAATTAACACCTACAGCAGGCAACATGATTGACTTGCATCACAGCACCACTACCTTTCAGGAGCTTGACAGACACTAATTTTGGAAAGGTGTTTTGCATGGAAGACTGGCATTCAGAGCACATGGAAAATTAAATACGTGCAAGTGTTACTTAGCAACCTACAGAACAAGACTTCCAGAGTAGATAGAAAAATTACCAACTTGAAAGGATAAAGTTTGCTAACGTGCAGGAGCAGCAACTGCTCTTCAAAGCCCTCAAACTGAAACTCGCTGCTGTACACAGACAACCAGCCAGAGCCACGCCACTGCCTTAGAGCGGTCTCCTAAAACAATTCAGCTACAACTAGGAACTGTAAAGCTACACAGCAGGAGAAAAATGTCAGTATTAAACTGGATTCTCAAGGCTTTCCACAATTGTGGTTAACTGCTTTTAAGAGTAGCTGGCTAGCCAGGGACAGGACAGATTCAGAAATCGCAGGGCTCTCCTACCCGAGGACCACTTCAGCTAAACACCTCTGCAGCAGAGTTTTGTTTTGCAAACACTCACAACCAAGGTCTCGTTTTTCAGTTTATTGTACGAAGCAACACATCACAGTGCAAACAACCCCGCAGGCAGACAGGCTGTGTGGATGCTGCAGCAATGCATAGAAGCGGTTCTGTGCTACAGGATCTGTGCCATGACCCTCTGTGAGAGGCACAGAGGTATCTGATAAAGGACCCAGGGCTGTTCATCTTGCCCAAAACACCATTTCAGGAGACCAGAGGGATACTGACAGAGTAAAAATGCACGAGCACACCAACATCATTCAAGTCAGACACCCAAGTATGTTGTGAAGAGGGTACTTCTGGTGAGGAGTCCCAGGAGTGTTTACGCCTTTGGAAAATGCTCGCTCATGCTGAGGGAAAGAAAATGTGCCCGCTGGAAAGTCTCCAAAAGACTGCTCTGTCAACACCTTCCTTCTGCCCTGACCTTCCACAGGTAACTCTTCAGGGAATTCCTTTGTGCTGAGTGGAGCTGGGAAAACAGCCACAGCCAAACAATCCCCAAAGGCAGCTGTGCACAAGACAAAATCTGCTCAGTTACTCAGGACAGCAACAGAAGTCCAATATACAGGTTTCCATAGTTTGATTACAAGCCACCTATCCAATGGATGGAGCTTTCCCATTAGGAATGGCTGTTCACACTTCTGGGCAATTAAAGCAACCCATTCATTATTCTGTTCTACAAAAATCATAGTTTTGGGTTTTGGTGTCTCCGCCTCAGGTTTTATATTGGTTATTGCCATTCCAGAAACTTAATGACTGCAGGGTTGTTCGGATTTTTTGTTTTTTAAGAAACTTGCAGAACGGATTTTTTGCTACCATGTACTGGTATGGCAGGATATGCTGCAAGTACATCAAGGCTGGGCTAAATGTATCCTCTCAATCTTGATTTGCATAGAAAGAATAAACATAGCCAAGAAAACAAAGTTTAGAGTCTACAGAAGTATTTGTCACAGAATAGAGAAATAGTAGGCAGCGAGGCTTTCCTAGCAGTTATCTGGAGCCAGAAAGTAAAAATATTGTTCTTCCTGCTATTAAGATTTAAATAGATATTCAAGTAAATTCTAAAAGCAAGTCAGAGGATGGGAAGAAATATCAGTGTGGGAAGATATTACATAAACTGAGATGCAACTGAAAATAGAAAATTAGGAAAGTGCTGTGATCATCTTCAATCTACCAGGTCAAACAGACCCAACTGCCACTATTATCTTAGTTCCCATTATTTGCTTGGACAGGAAAGAGAGGGCATTTGGGGGAAATCACATCTGAATGCCAAACTCCAACCTCTGCATTTTGAAGGGATATAACCAAGATTTTTAGCAGTTGTTTTCTCACCATTTACTACCTTAAATATTATCCTGTTCCACCCTCTGCCATGGGCAGAAACACCTTCCACTATCCCAGGTTGCTCAGAGCTTCATCCAACCTGGCTTTGACGGGATGGAGCACCCAAAACTTCTCTGGGCCACCTGTGCCAGGGCCTCACCACTCTCACAGCAAACAGAGGGTGCTGGGAAGAGAGGACAGCTCTGGCCAGGCAAGAGCCTTGGTCTCACTTTCCTGAGAAACAACATTCACCCTAGTCAGGTCTCACCCTCGTGAGCAGCACAGAGAGAAACCATGAAAATACAGCCATGGGTGTTGTTGGGAGCGAAAGCACAAAGGAAATGCAAACTCTGAGAACCTCACTCAGGCTGAACAGGTAGATGTTATGTCACAGGATCCCATTTCTTTCATTGAAGCTGAAGGAGGACTTCTGGCTGCAGTTAGCAGCAGTTTAATCAGGAGTAGTAAAGGCACCCTCAGCAGGGGAGAGGAAGGAAGAATCATGCACTTATGCCAGTTTCACTGAAATCCATACAGAAGAAACAAAGAACTTAATTTAAAAAAAAAAATCACAGTAGGATGAGTAACCACTTTTACATCTTTCATTAGCTATGCTAGACACTGAAAATAAAGTAAGAATCTCAGAGTAAGGTAACAGAGGAAAGTGTATGGGTTTTTTTCCCTTTTTATTTTAAAGGTGTCCATATACAAAACGAAGTAGCATGACAGAAAAATAAGAGGAACCAGAAGTACCTGCCCACAAAGGGGATTTCAACATGGTAAAGTTTAACTGAAACACAGTAGGGAAGTGAAACTGAATAGGAGAGGGGCTTGATGCTAAACATTAGGTTGATCTCTCTTCAGTTCTTTATGGTTTTTGTCATATACACAGTTGGGGCAGACCTACCTTATTCTGACAGAAGTCCTTAAGGGTCAAGTTGAACAACCATAAACAGAGGAACAAAGCAATGCTATAAAAGCTGCTGATATCTTAATACTGCTGAAGCTAAATGACCCACAAAAACACTGCAGAGAGTAACTTATTACCACTTTTAGGAATATTGTGCATACGCTGGTCAGGACTCTGGAGGTTATATGGAATGAAAGACCAGAAACAGCTCTGAGAATGTGCCAGTTAATTTAAGAAAAAGACTCTGCTATATCAAAGTCCCTACCAATTCTGCAATATCACACATGCAGATACCAACACACTGCACTGAGGAAAACAACATAAAGCAAAGGATAAATACTTTTTCAGCCTTAACAAGCAGTTTTCAAAGCAATCTAGACAATCCACAGTTATTTCAATAGGGAGTGATTAACTGTGCCAACTACTGGCTGTTAGTAATTGTCTGTATATTTTTACTTAAGGTACAAATGCATAAGTGAATGTGTATTTTTTGAGAACAGTCAGGCTGACAAGTATTGAGGGGCTGTCTACACTAGACATTGTAATGAACAGCTTTATAGTCCCTTTACAGGTCCTAAAAACCTGGTGAAAACCTAAGTTTGATGTAGTAAACAAGAAAAGACACACGGTTCTTTGCATGAGAAGTTTTATTTGTTTTAACAAAATACACAATTTTTAACAGGAGCACTCACTTAGGAGCCCTTCAGCCTCCTGAGCATTGCCCTTCCAGAGGAAGGGTTATGGATGCCTGCTGATCTAAAACCACCTTTGTAAAATCCAGACAAGCTTAGCCCAATTATACATTCTTTCACACTGAGCAGTCATCACAGCTCTCCTGCTTTCCAGGGGGAGATGGCACAGAGCTCACCATTGAAGGGTTAACAGCACAGACATGTGATGTACAAGCTTCCCCATTTACTGCTGTGACTGCAGACCAGGCCTGGAAGGGCAACAGTCCCCTGCTATTCCAGGCCTAATGTTCTCAAACTGAAACTGCCCTTTTTCTCAATGTACGGCTGAATATGGTGCACAAGTGAAGCACATTAGGTTTGGTGCCACTAAATGACAAGAGATCCAGCTGGAATCAGCACTCAAGACATGATCTTACTCCTCTCCAATTATTTCTAGGCACTTTCTGTATGTAAGTCATGCTGTACACAGCACACTTTAAAAAAAAAGTCAGACCTATAAATAGCTCCCCACTACTCCCTTCTCCTAAAAGAATTCCCTAACTGTACAGCACACACATATATAGCTTTCCATCTAAAGATTTTTAAGCACCATTACCAAGGGAAACTAACTTGGGCAACAGGCATTAGCTTCTGCCTGACATCTACTCAGGTTTCTCCACACTTCAATCCCTTGAAGTTTTATCTTCTTAACTAATTTCAGATCTGTCTACAAGCTCTAGCTGACACCAGCTGGATCCCTTGTGTGAGAACAGATGAGTAGGCAGCAACTGGACATCAATTGCACTGTCTTCCTCAGAGATGTAAGGGACTTGACCCAAAAGAAAAAAAAAGAAGTGTAGATAACCCTCCACTTTGTATTTCCAGGCAGCTGGAAACCCAGCAGACAATGTAGCTGTTGCTTAACAAACACAGAAATCTACATTGTATGCCAGGTTCATGCCCCAAACCTGGACAGTCTTCACACAGAACCGATAAAAACCAGCTATGCGCACCCAGTTCACAGTACGGCCTCCTCCCCTAACACGCTGTAGGTATCCAATTAGCAAAGGTGTTTCAATACCTTCCCTCTGCAGGAGAGGTTAAAGATCCTTCACTGAAAAAAAGTGAAGTTCAACTATTTTCTTAGCTCAAATTTGCAAATACTCCCATCAGTTTTGACTACTGTAAACCCTAGGACTAGGCTACAGAAAAGGCTGTTGCTTTCCAATCCACAACATCCAGGTATTTAATCTGATTCCCACTGTGAAGCAGATCCAACAGATATCCAATCCTTTATTTGGGGCCACACCTCAGGCGTTAACTTGTTCGCACTGTGAACTTGTTCTGCACCCAGGAGAGAAGACACAAATCCAACAAAAAGTCTAGATAGGAGGTAGGAGATGTCATCAGAGACCCAGTAGCCAGATGTAGCTGCTGATTGTGAAGACAGAATCTACACTGACTACTGAGCGACTGATGGGCAACTACAGGTTCTGGGTTGATTGATCCACAGCATTAATCCAACACGACCTGCAGAAACAATCAGGAAAAACAAAATTAAAATCAGGATGTGAAAAGAGTTCTGTAGATTAGCCTTCGTAAATAAAGAATTTTCCACCGCCGGTATCACACAGATTTCTTGCGGACAGCAAACAGGAAAGTGTGCTGCCAGAACAGTCACCTCAGGTATGCAGCCATTGGCTTTTATAGCTGAAAAGTACTCACGGTGTTCCTACATCTTTATTCTGAAATAACCTGTTTCATCCCCACGTACTACTAAAGGCCCGCCCTAAAAAGCAAATAATAAGAACAGCTCACAAATGTGAAGTAGAATAATAGCAGAACCAAAGTAATGTTAAGTTTCTTCTTAATCCTCCAACGATATTGTACAAAATGACACAGAAAAAACTCATGAATTATGCAAAACCAGGCTGTTCTTAAGTCTGTCAGAAAGGGCATTCAGTAAATAGAAGTAAATTTATAGGCATAGAGGCAATCCTGGAATAGGAAAATATATCCCACACTGCAGTGGGGAAAAAAGTACAACTCCTGTGTAATTTAGCAGAGATGAGGCAAGATGCTTAGAGTCAGTTTCTATTAGAAATCAGTCCAGCATGTTAAGTCTTCACATAAAAAACTCCAATTCATGGTGGTTTGAAATTCTTCTGTCTCTGCTGTTAAATGAAGAAATCCTGGCTCCTCTCTGCCAGCTCAGGAACTGCCCCAGCACAGTGCAGCACATCTGAGAAAAATCCCAGTGGATGCATGCCCAGCTTGGCCTTCCAGTGGTGCCTGAAATGTACTCTAGGTAACTCCTTGAAGTCTTGTACGTGTTAAGATTTTCACTGCAAGAAATGTCATTATTGGTAAAAGCAAACAAAAAACGCCCATCAAGTTAGAACTGCTCGTTAAATATTACAAGTATTTGTTTAAATAAAACATTTATCTGGGAACTGGGAAGACTTTCAACTTCAATGACAAGAGTATTTTAACAGTCATCAGCCTGCCAAGTGGTTTTTTCCTTCTTTTTAAACACAGAACCATTACTGACTGTAAGAATTTTAATGTATTTTTAATAATTTATTTTTTTTGGAGCACTTTTACCACTAATGTTTGATTAGATTATAGCAATATCAGCAGTGATTCAAGACTGGTCTATTGGAAAGGAAATAAGAGAACAGCTTGCTGTCAGATACTTCTGGAAAAGAGTGGTAGTCACTATGCCCTCACTGTAACAGAATCATGCATGCCCTGCTGAACTTTCTTCCACAACAGAGTTTCACAAACAGTGTTTATTAATGATGAACAAACATTATTTAGCCCCTATACAGTATCTATGCCAACCTCTAGAGCTTGCACAACAGAGAGGTTTCCCAGGAATAGGTACCGGAAGCACGAGAGCAGTGGCACCGAAGCTGGGAACTGATCATGGGCACGTCTCTGCTGGAGCACTCACCTCTGTGATTTGCACAACTCGTTCACTGCAACCTGCCCACTTCTCCCTCCTTCTGTAGGCAATAATTTCACCCTTCCCTGGCTTCAATCCTCCTCAAGCCAAGCCAACATAACCCACTGCAGTATTGCCACCGTGCTGCAGCTTAGAGCTAAAGCTGTTCCCAACCTCAGAGCACAACACTCCCAGCTTCCCCCTCAGCCAGGGCATAGCAGTATTCAGGAGGCAAAGGATCATCCCTCCTGAAACAAAGGGAGACAGAGCTTTTCCACTACAGGCACTTCAGGCTTGGGGCCACTCAAAGGAAGTATCTCCCCTCCAATCCTCAGTCAAGCAGGTTCTGTAGCAAGCCAGAGAAAGTACGGTCACTGTGTCTTCAAGAGGCTCAGACAGCAGCTTTACAAGACTTTTGGTGACACAAATGTTACTTTTAAATTAGAGGTTTTAATTTTAATGAAAAAACTTTTGATCTGTTACATTATCAACTATTCTGTCACTTGCGAGTTTTAGCCAGAGCGCTTGCAACTGTAAGAGGAAAAGTGAGGTGAAAGGGTGAGCAGAGCCTTGAACCCAGGTATCACCCTCTGCTTTAGGGCAGGTGATGCTGAGGGGCAGCTGTTGAGTAGTTCTGTGAGGATCCCCAGACTTCTGAAGCTCCCCCAGACCTCTAAGGGTGTGCATTGCACTCAACTTTATCCCAGCCCTAACCAGGCCAGCAGGAAAAAGTCCAACCCCTCAGGTGACAAAGGGTTGGGTCACTTCAAATTCAGAGCTTCTGCAGGAAGGGAAAGGGAGGGGGTTTGTGAACACCTCAGATGCAGGAGCTCTCTGCACATATGTAACCTGAAGCCTCGAGCTGTACCATAATCCTGAGCAGTGCCTGAGTCTGGTATTTGCAGACAGGAGTCCCACTGCCTCATGAAAGCAAGAAATACCAAGTTACTGAAAAAAACCCCCACCATCTGTCATCTATAAAACCAACAGGCAGAGCTTTTGACAGTGGTGAACTGTTCTAATATAAAGGTTTAGTGCCAAAAAAAGGGCAAGATGCAACTGAGTCCATCACCATATCATGCTAAAATTAGAAAGAACCTACTGGATGTGTGTCGTGCATTAAAAACAAAGGCAGGTGACTAGAAAACTTGTGAATCACCTCCTAACAGACTCACACCTTTACCTGCTGAATCAAGGTATGTTTAATATGATTGAATGATCTCCAAGTGCATCATTCAGGGCAAGACACAACAGATACAGAGGCCACCATTCTTTTTGGTTTGGGTTAAACATAACTTTTAAAATCAAAGGTCTAGCTGTGGAATTTATAGGAAAGGGAATAATCAGGATCTCAAACAACTCTGCTGTGAGAGTCACATCATGGGCTAAAGCATTCTAAGGATAGGGACAGCACTGACAAGCACTAAAAATGAATGTAATGTAATGTTTCTGTAACGAAAGGGAGGGAAAGCTATTTAGTACAAATACTTCGGTGGGTGGGGAAAGGAAGAAGGGAAATACCAATTACTTGTGTTTGGACAATAGTTCTTCCCATGAAATTACTGAATTTGGTAAAATTTTTTTATCCTGGACAGCACAGCCACAGGTGTCAAGTGAACTGACCACAAAGAAACAGGTGCCATTTTACTAGTTTGTTTAGAATTCATATTGTGATATTTACAAGTGGGGAAGATGGATGCTTTTAATTAAAAAAAAAGAATTAAAAAATCATTACCTGGATTGGATGTTGGCTTCAGTAACTTCCCCACAAAAAAAAAAAAAAAAAAAAAAAAAAAAAAAAAACNGCAAGCTAGCCATCCCTGCAAGTCCAGAGCTGACAGTTTCACTGAAATTTAATAGAGCCATCACCAGGGACAACCAAAACACATAATTTAGTGCACTGGCACTGCAGTTGAAGAAATATTTCCCCATGCTTAATGCACAACACAATGGAATGTCAGCATTTACCAAGCATGCCAAGAACTTCTAATTACCTAATATGAACTTAGGCAAAGAGCCATTCTGTCTTAAGTTCTGAATTCAGTAAAACAGATCAGTGCATTGTTTCAAGCGAGTAGGCACAGAGTTTATAAAGGAAATGCATAATCGTGGAGTTCAGCTCTGCACTGCAATACACACCACTTAACATGGGAACGTTTATCAAGGCAGTAACTTTTCTTTTCTAAAAGCCCATGGTAATGACACAGAAGGTGAAACCAACATTAAATACAGGTGTCCAATTAAAACTCATTCTCACACACATGAATTCCTCTGCAGTTACATAACTACGCCAGAGCCAGGATATCTCTGCAGCAAAGCGTGTTTTCAGTGATCCCAGCTCCTGCATACCTCAGACCCTGTGACTGTAGTGGTCAAACCCATTCAGACCAGCTGATGGTCACTTGACTCTCTGCACTATTTATACATTGCTCTATTAAGTGAAGCTTCTGATTGGGCTGAATAGATTTTTGAAAATCCTGCCCAAGACATTTCTTAAATTGCTCTGCCAGAGAGCACTGGTATGAGCAAGCCTGGGGAGGTATAGAGTTGGCACAGCCTTCCAAAACAACTTCCTAAAGGCAAAACCACTCATTCTAAAAGGCCAACTAACTTGTTTTTAAAATTTGATTGCTGATAAATGCAAACACAGTTACCTTTAACCAGGACCTATTCTTGCACTGACCTCACAGACATGGTCTTTGAAGGATTTGGTACAAACAGATAAGAAACTGGCTTAGCTGCAAAACTCCATGAAAGATGCTGTAAATAATCTTTTATTTGAGCATACAAAAAAAATGACAAAGCCAAGCTGTAGACTAATTCAACATACATTTTACAGCCATAATAAGATAGGTCTCATAAGGAGTTAAGTGAACTGTTCAGTGAAATTGATGGAATAATGAAACCTGCAGCTTTGAAGAGTGGCACAAAACTTCCATGGAAGGGTATAAGCATGAGTTAAGGTCCTCAGCTAGGGGCTTCTGTATGCTAGGAAGTAATGAACTGAATTTCTCTAATGCCTGCATTAGGACCACACTGCTCTGCAAGTGAGTAACATTCAGTTGTCAGCGATTGTTAGTCCATGCTCACACCCCAGTGTACTCTCACTGTCCACTGGATGGTAATAGAATGTGAGAAACTGAACTAGCTTATTCATCAAATCATGATCTTATGAGCAGTAAGGTAGAATTTTACATAATGGCAGCAAACAGTGCCAGTGAAGTCTCTGTTTAGGCACACAGTGTTAAACAAACACCTTGCCAGAGGATTCCAGCTCAGTTTTTTTACAAGGCATATGGAAGGCAGCGCTGTGCACACGAAAGGTATTACAGGAACACCCACAGCCAGACCTGCCTGCATGGACACAAACCAAATGTTTCTAAGCATGAGGCAGGGTTACAGTGCAGGAGACTGCCAAAGCACAAAAGAGGTGGGGGGAAAAAAAAAGTGAAGAAAACCCACTTTCCCCCCACAACCTGTGTGTCCTGGCTTCCCCTCAGCAGCCACGGCCCCTCTGCCACTGCAACAGCTCTGCCAGACTCACTGTGCACCAGCATTTCAGACACACATCAGGGTGCAGAACTTGTGCAGAACAGACCCACCCAGTCTTTCAAGAAGCAAACAGCTGGTGCTCACAGCATATCAATATTATTGTAGTAGAGATGTTAAGGATTCAACAGCTGTCAAAGAATTATTTTATTTGTTTCTTAGCTAGCTTAATTCTCTTTTTCCAAACAGCATGCATGCACCTTGCAACAGCACATCCCCAGCATGCCAAATATCAACAATTTGACTAGCAATGCAGCTGAAACATGAGTAGAAACTAAATAGGCAATCACAAAAGATCATATTTTAGTGCAGATATGATTCAGCTGAAGACTAAATACTACTAAATTCTGATGCTGGGTGAAATTACTCAAACAAGCCTCTCTCAATACCCCTACAGCACATAATCTTTGATGGCTGGGCTCTGAAAGCCCTGCTATGTCCTTACCATGCAATTCAATTCAAGCTACCACGCAGTTCCAGCCTCTGTAGTACCCAGTCTGTGTGGAAAACAGGGGCCCTCATCTTTAGTAACACTGTTATTTATTCATGCTGGATACTTATGTGCAGAACATATCAGGGAAAGAAAATACCAGCATGAAATGGCAAGCACCTAGTAAACAAGTGAAAGCATACCGGGGACAAGACCAGTTTGATCCAGAAGTTGGGTGCCAACAATTTCTAAGACTGACTGGCAGCACTGACAGTGTGATCCTTCTGTATCCTCCTCAAGGACCTACTTTAAAGATAATTACTCCTCTAAGTGCAGTTAGTACTTACTTCAGAGGAGAACAGCATTTGTGTTACTTGAAGTTCACAAAATATCACACCAATATGCACCAGGAGGGTGGTGAATATAAATTCATTTACTGTCCTGTTGCCCACCATCTCCTACTTGCTTTCCTGTGAAGTGAACTGAGCTGGGGGAGGTAAACACACCCTTCCCCTCCTTTCAGCCAAGTGCAATATAAAGCTTAAAACATCTATGCTGAGAACTTAAAACATTTCTGATCACCTTCTTGTGCTATAGGGAGAGTAACTCTGGCCCCCAAGCAGGCCTGGATAAGCAGGGAAAGAAAATACAGTATCTATCTAGATAGGTGTTTTAAACTAATTGTAAACCTGTAGGACTGGGAGCCTGGACTACAGGCACGGTTTGGGCATTGTTGTGCCTTATGAATCAGAGGTACTCAATTTATCCCTCCAAGTCACACAGCCACCTTCCTCCCCCGGTAAATGCTAGAATCATCCCACCAAACACAGCAAGTCCACCCAAGATGTCACAGTTATCTTACACAGCAGCAACCTCTACCCTGGAAACACAAGGGGGCAACTTACAAGTGTGTGAAAGAAAATGCAGAGTCTACAACTTCACTGAAAATACATGCACAGTCTTAAGGTGGACATCAAAAATCATCAGGGGGCATTACAGCCCTCAGAAGCCTGGAAATCTGAACATAATGCCCAGATTACAATGCAGATGCAGTTAAGGTCTTCAGAAAACTTGAAAATAAACCAGAACTGGTGTTCTAGATAAGTGTTCTGCAAGTTATTTAGAAGATGAAGCACCTTTCAACAACCAAAAATAAGGTTTGCAATTCTTCAAGTGTTAAGAAATCTTCGCAAGAGACATCTGAAAGCCAAGGGCACATTTTATCTTGCCTGAAGATTATCACATGAGAACAGCATGCTGCTGTGCCACAGAGACCTAAATGTGTGTGTTTATCCCACAGCTCACATGACTTTGTTTCCTTTAGACCATAAATGGTGAAGAGAAATACGTTTAGCAGAAGAGCAACAGGTACAACGTACTAAGAAGTTTCCTAAAATAGGCATCTATTCTACAGAACCCAGGGTAATATTTAGTGGTATTAAATCTGCATAAAGTAATAGACACCAGCAAGTCACACGCAGCTTACAAACACCAATTCACACAGCTCTAGACAGGCAATATTCTATATTTAACTTAGGTGAAAGCAGGAATAGTGATGTGTAAGGGACAGTGGCATCAATGCTTTTAAACTTAGTAAGATTCTTATTCCAAACTGGTACTCCCAGGAACACTGTGGAAGAAGTCACACAGTTCTAGCTTTACAAGTTGACCAGCAGAGGAGTTTTAAAGTACACAGAGAACTGAGGGTCCCCAGGGAAACAAGAAGATTGTGTTTAACTGAAACAACCATTTAAATGAAGATCCCCTGCTCCTTCCACATAAATACACAGACACATACATGCACTTCACTGGAGTGATCAGGTAAATAAGGACAAAACTTGGGGAGACAGATGGCTGTCAGTACTGCTTTATCTTTTAAGCATTTCAGCAGGAAGCCCAGTTTGGATCTGGGACTGTATTACATGGGCCACCAGCTGAGTTGTGTAATAAGGCCATTAACATTTGAGTGACACGTGTAAGTCAAAGCCAGGCTGCCCTCTCATGCTTGACATCATACAGATAATTAAGAGGAAGCCAAAACACGGGGCTGCATCCATCAGCACAAAAGCAGTTTGTATACAGCGAGTGCTAATCAGTAAACTTCTAAAAAATGTCACAGTAACTATGCAAAAAAGGCACAGAAGTCTGGGATAAGTCTTAAATGGGATCCTGAAGACAAACTACAAACCCACAACCTTAGTAGGTCAAAAAATGCATGTGAACACATTATGATATTAAAATTTAACTTTGACCTTATCCTTTTTTTCAAAAGGGGAAAATACAGAACCTGGAAGAGAAGACTGAACTTACAGAAATATTTTGTGCAAGTGATATAACTCCCACGAAACAGAACAGAGGAGGCACCAGCTGGAGAAGCATCTTCTCTCATGGTAGATACAATCTCCAGGCTGTTTTACCCACTCAGAATCTTGCCAAGATTATAATTTAGTTTTTCCATAACATGAACTGTTTTTAGACCATCTCCAAGAAAAAGGCAAAAATTAGCCCAGGATTGTTGTGTAAGATGTGACTGGAAAGAACAGAAAAGTAACTCACTCAAGTATCCAATTAATTGGGATACCTCAAGAATCTCAGGCATACTCAGGAATTCAAAAGTATCTCCAGGACAAACAGGGAGAAATATTGTCCTTCACCAAGGTGACCTTAAAATGAAGAAGGCAAATTTATTCAGAGCAGGCAGTGACTATGGTGACAGGAATTCACAATACTGAGAAAAGGAATAAGGACAAGCATACCAGTGAGTCTGAACAAGGCCTCTTGAAGGGAAATCCTAGATAGTATGGAATATCAGTAATATTTAATCTTGTATGGACTGCTAATAGGTTCAGGCTATGACAAAACAGCAGACCACAGTAATTATAAGGTGATCTCACTTTTGAGCTGTGTATTAAACAGTATCTGCTACCAAAGCTTTGAGATTAACACCCCACTACTACAGTGTGTAGTGGTGGACAGTGATTGAACTCATTCTGCAATTTGAGAAGGTCTCTTGGAGAGTTATGAGCACTGTGTTACAACAGCAGATTTAACTGGAGCTTCTCATGACATTCCTGATGTGGCCTGAATAAGCACTGCTTCAGGAGCGTGTGACTACAGGTTCAAGTGGAGAACTCCACTGAAAAGCCATTATTCCTGGTTCCCAACACACACTTAAAACACCAGCTCAGAGCAGACTGTGACTACAGGCTGCATTACAGAAACCCAGGCTATACCTGCCCTATTTCACCCAGTTTGATTTACTGCAATGCCCACTCATTAGTCATTGTTAAATTCAGATGCTTAATAGCACATCTATTCTAAATGCAAATATTATCTATTCCTACTCCTAGGAACACCACTGCAGAGCAAGAGCAAGTCCTGGTTATTCCTCTGAGAAGTTTTAAAGGGTTCTGTGGGATTGTTTGCCTTTTTATTCAAAGTAATTTTAAGGTGTTCAAGTACTGAATTAGCCACAGTGCACTAAAATAAACCAGAGAGCATTTTTGAATCAGGTCTGCTCCAGCTTAACAGCTTTCTGCCCAAAAGGGCTTTTTCATAACCAGAGACACAGCATGAAGAGATGACAGCAGAGTATCCTCTTAAGGTAGGGTTTTAAAGACCAGGACAGTGAGGATGATCAAGCAACCCAAAAACTTAGGGTACATCAGAACACTACAAGCATTTCAAAAGGGCAAAACTCAAAGCCAACTGAAGTATGAATCAGCAAGCAGAGGATACAGACAACCATTTCAGGTGTGTTTGCATGGGTATTGTGAACGAAGACTGCACTGCAGAGAAGAGATTTGTTTCACCAGTGAGGTGGTCTCCACATCTCTACAGCTGCAAGACACACTGACATAAGTGTGTCAGTACCTGTTTTGTTGGTCTAAAAGGAAAAATATCAGTAGCAATCTCTGCAATAAGGACAGAAGGTAAGTGGCAGAGAGTTCTATATTCATGCACAGTAGTTCATCTAAATGCAAAGTTACCTGGACAAGAAAAGTAACATTCACTGTAAAATAACTGTACAACAGTCAGGAATGTGTCAGATGCATTGCTGCAATTAAATTTAATCTTTGAAGCAAAGCCTTTAGAACTAGATTCCTATTACAGGTCAAGATGACATTGAGAAAACTTAAATTTAAGAGAACTTAAATGTGGCCATATGAAAGCCAGATCTCACACTGCATACCTTTATTCTTAATATTAAATGAAGGAAATATTGCCTTTGTAGCACAACAGCTGTTTAAAATTCTAAGTATTATCCAAACTTATTTTAAAAACACCAGTTAGATTTATACTGATAAATCATTTGGTAAAGTCTAGTTAAGGCTGGTACCTTGTAATGCACAGCAGTAACACAAGAGCTACTATCAAAAAGCCAGTCTCATTCATTCTCACTCCTTTCTAAAGATGAGTGGGGAAGCCCAAACAAAAACACATGCAAGAACACTTCTGATAGGCAGAAAGGATGACAGGCACTCTTGACTCTCCATTCTGTGTCTGCTAATGGTACGATCAGCTTCTGAATAATTCTTACTTCTTTTTCTCTCTCTGCCTATAAGAGATTCACAACTACTGATGTGAACACAAAGTAATGCAACAAAATTCCTTTTTCCTGTCAAATGTCCTAAGGAAGGCTTAATGCTTTACTAATAAAGCAGAGTCACTCATTTACAAGCTTTAGAGTTATGGATAACACAGCTTTTCCACACTAATTGTTTTCTACCTATACAGCGCAGTCAGCACTGTAAATGCACAGATTTCCAGATAAGAGACCTGAGAATTTTATGTTCCAACACAGGTTCAAAGCATTTTCCCATCATCTGGTAGCAGCATTTTCTAGTAAAGGAAGTGTATGTTCCCATTTGGAGACTTGCTTCTCCATCCCACTGTAGCAGCCTTCTAAAGGCTCCCAGGGGAAGCACCTCCCTTCTGCTGGCAGAATGCCTCACACGGCATCTCTGGATAGCTGGGAAACCCAGTGCACTGCAAGAACACAAACATCAGCACAAGATGACAACTGGATGGCAGAGCTGCACATATCAATAAAGTAAAGGAAGTACATCAAAACAGTAATTTTGGAGATAATGCCACTCAGAGCCTAGATCCGGGTGCACTTAATCACAAGTATTATATGTACAAAAAAAAATTCCACAGTATAAGGCAGGAAGACTCTGGTAAAGTTGTTTAAAAATAAGTCATTCTAAATAGACAGAGATTCATAGTACAAGGCAGACATTTTCAGTGAAAGTAACCCCCTTGACATCTCAAAAAAGAGACTGTTAATAATTGATGTCTTCAAGAGAACTTACTTAGCTGAAGCTATATATTAAACCCCAGGAGATGCAGTACAAGTGTTTTTTACCACATTCTGCCTTAAGAACTAGGAAATAACGCTACCGGTTCTAATGGGTTTAACTGCTTTCAATACTAAAATGTGGTGAAGAACTGAATTTGACCCAAAGTTTGTCAGAAGCTGTTTCTAACTATGCGTGTAGCTGATGTACCACCAGCGATCAGTCATACACAAACACGCTATTGGAAATTCTCCTGAAGGATAACCAGGCACTTAACCTAAATGGCAAGAAGTGCAAATTGTGAGGGAAGATGTAGATCAGAGCAGAGCAGCCTTCCCATCCAGCACTGCTTGACTTCTGACAGTGGCAAGATAGAGGAGTTCAAAGGTCACTTTCACAGTTGATGTGGGTTTCCTTTAAGATGCCTGGAAAATGACTGTGTTGACCACATCCACATTCTGAAATACTTTTTTGAGAACTCCTAACGAAGCTTCAGCCAAAGGAACAGGAACTGACTCATTTGTACAGTACCCATGTACTGCACAGTCACACTCAGATGTGTGCCTGAGGTGCACGTGGGCAGGGATAAAGCAGGCAAAGTTCACATTGTATGAGAGACTCCAGCCTGGCATTCTGCCCTGACACACCAGCGCTCAGCAGGAAGGTGTGCTCATACACATCTTCATCACTGCAGCCTGCCACTCACTGTCAGCCTCAGCTCCACTATCCCTGCTTCTGAACACAAATTTATGCACAGAACTGAAGACTGAAAGCCGAGCTCCAGACCGTGAGCTGTCCGCAGTATTTTACTATTTGCAACTCAAACTGGCCATGAAGAAAAAGAGATAAAGATAAATAAGCTGTCACGTTATTACAGCCTGTATGTAGAGTGAGGGAAAAAATACCTAAACCAAGCGTACCTTTTAAAATAGACTTGGCTGTATATACTGTGTGTGAATCAACTCAGCCCTAGCTATGTTTTACTGCAAGATAAAACAGTTCTGAAAGTGAAACTTGAAGGATCCGACAAATCATTCCAATATTTCCAATTCACTTGGCAGTCTTCAGTGCATGGGAAAACAGAATGCAGTGAGGGAAGCTCTGTACAGGACATATATACTACCAAGTATCACCTTGCAGCTGTTAGCTATGTATAGAATTGCAGAAAACAGGCATCCCATTTAAAACTCTGCTTTCTACAAAATAGGTGTGCCACTAGGCCATTGTTTAAACCCACTGAAACTGCACTGAATCATTTCCCTGAATAGCATCACAATGAAGTGGGTGTGTTGTTTTTGAATCAAGGTGTCTGCTAAGCAAGTTCTTTTAACAATTTTTGATTATCAGCACATCCCAGAAGCATAAGACCCATCTCTGAAATTCCATAGAAATTACACTTTTTGCAAGCAGTAAGATGCCAAAGAAGCAACTCTGCCCCAAATAAATCAGGGAAAGTAAAGGTTGGCTTCCAGGAAGAGAACACCCTTGGTCTGACTACAGAACTATGCTGCTCAGGATATCCACCAGAACCTTCACTGCTCCTGTCTAAGTGGGCTACTGAATGCAACCCTTTAAAAGCAGGTTTACCTGACATCCCAGGAATAGTCTTCCCCATGGGTTTGGCTCTCCAGGCTATCAAAAGAAGCAATTTTATCTAGAACATACAAGCTTTTTGTTTGGGGTTCCCCTCCCTCCCCTAAATGAATATTTGACTAAGCTTCCTTGCCCATATCTAGGCACCTTTTAATTGATGTGTACTTCTGTGCTATTGAATTGCATACTGCTCCTCCACCACAGCACTGCTTTTAACCTCAGCCAAGAAATAAGAAAGTTCCAGTAGGCAAATTTATCAGGCAGCAAAAGCATATTGGAAGTGCTCAAACCAAACAAGTCAACCTCTGAAGTTACAAATTATTGAGGGGCATTCTGCTACAACATGCAACTCTTTGGCTGGAAAATCCTGAGGAAAATACAGCACTCAGCTTGTCAGTATAGCCTTCCTCCCATCCCCCTCCCTACCAGATCAGGTAATTAAGCAGATGAATCCTGTGCCTAACAGGAGAGCAAGACATGCCATGGTACTTCATATTTAAGAGGCAATTAGAGACTTCTAATTCAAATATATTGCCACCTTCTGTACTCACTTTCTAGAGTATGATCCCCATATGTTTTCAGGGAAATTTTGGTTATATCATAGTGCTACTAAAACACATCATTGCGAAGAAAGAGACACCTAGATGGGATAACAGTCATAAGAGCTTTCTTTTGTGGTGTAAGAAACAAGTGGTACATTTCAGTTTTTTCTTACACAAAGGTTTCTCCTACCTTGCTGTTATTACTAACATACCTAGTGGAAGACATCACCTTTCACATTCAGGAGAGAGCCACTCCTCCCCATCATTCAGCCTACTGAAAACAGCAGAACAGAAACAGCAAGGCAGTTGCAACCTGGAGCATCACTCTGACATCAGCACACTTTCACTAAATTTGTATATGCATTTCAGAGTCTTGGAGCTTCATTTTTCCTACAGCCGTAAGCCAGCTGAGAAGAAAGCACTTTGATTTTCTGAATGTGACAGGAAATTTTTGCCTTCTCCAGCTGCTACACTAAAGAAGGCTTTAGTGAGACCTGCTTGATACTCCTCAACAAACAGTTTCTGAGCAGTTCCAGACAGGCAGGTGATCTCCCAGGTAAAGTGGCTGCACTAGTGAGAGACAAGCTCACACTTCACCTGTCTGACAAAGGGCAGCATTTTTATGCTCTGTACGTGAAGATTGGGTATCATCAGTCATTCCAACTTCTCAGCCAGCTGAGCATCACAGAGCAGAGCCAGACTCCTGTAGTTGACAACAGTGGAGGAGACTGGACCACTACAGCACTCAAGTGAACAACTCCTTTACGAGACACAGAAATCACAGACAGCTTCCACCAAAAGATTGCCCGGGCTAGGCAGCAGAGTGGAAACAAAGCAGCCACTCAACTTCCAGTTCCTCTCCCCAGCCACAAGGCACATCCTCCTGTCTGCTTGCACCAACAGATGCTCCCAAGAGTTAATGACGCTGCACTGCAGCTCAGTTCAGCTGGCACCTACTAAAGGAAGGTCAAAAAACTTCTAAGGATGCTCAGAATCTCTTAAGCAAGGATCAGTTCCCTGATAAAGCAGCTTAATACCTTCACAGCCCATACTGTGGTTGCTCCTCTCTGAGAACACCAGAGTTTCTAACACCTCGCTCTCCTTCCACCCTACTCAGGCTTTCCCTATCACAACTGCAAACACTATTATGCAACGTACACGAGTGCTACATTTCCTATAGCTTCCGGGAGAAAGAATAAACATTGGATTTCATCCTCATTCCACAGCTGCTTGTGGGGAGGGAGGCCTCCCGTCCACTCCTTCCTCCCCTGAGGAATTTCAGAGGAGGCGCGGAGCTCTCCGGGCCAGGGCTCCAGCTCAGCCCCTGTCGCAGTGTGCCCCATCCAGCTGCTGCCCACCAAAGGCGGGCACTTCATCCCTGTGCCACTGCACGGGACAAAATACCTGCCTGCTTAGGGGGCTGGCACCCTGCAGGCTGGTTTTGCTGTTAAAGGTAAATCGGAAGCACTAATTACTGATAATCTCATTTTTTTCACTCACTAGGGACTATGTCAAGAGCAGGGTCCCAAAAGAAAGTCTATTTGTAAGCACGGTGCAAATTGATTACTACTAGCACTCATAAAACATCCAGCAGAACACTTTTACCCTCATTTACTCGTTAAGAAGTCAGTGCCTTATCAGGCACCTAAATACACTCAGCTTTACGAGAGACATGTTAAACTGTTTTAAAGATGCTTATGCATTGATAAGTGATTAGTGATATTACAGTCATTAATGATGAATATTTACATATTTATTAATTCATCCAGAAGCTTAACCAAAGCCATAGGTCTGAGGAGCTAAATATTTGCTGATGCTACATGAGGATCTCCTCCATTCAAAGGCTGTCATCTTACTAATTAGTGAATTTGGATATAACTTGCAAGATCTGTCTGAAAGTTTACTCTTCCCACATGTTAAATGAATCAAGGAAATAGTTCAAAACCCATCAAACTTTCAATTATTTTCATTTCTGCAGATGCCTTCTGAAACAATCGGAACGGCCAACTATCTTGTCTCTCCATATTCCCAAATTTTTCACCCCTTTTTTTGCCAATTTGCTAGCAGACAAATTCCTCCTTTGTATCTGCAGGTACTGCAAATACCTCCAGTTTTTATACAAAATCAAGAATGGTATCACACGATCATATTCACATGACCATCTCTCATTCAAAGCATTCAAATCCCCTTCAGTAAAGCACACCTCCAAATGCTGAACCTTCCTTATCACAATATTACATTTTTTAACTAAGCCTGAAATTTGAAGTAGGATTGGGTATAAGCATTATAAAAGTCTGCTCTCTTAAATATTGTTATTCAGGCGTTTAATACCTGTTCCCCCCAATATAAATTAAAGGGACAAAACAAAATGGGCCTCTTAAATGAACAACTTCTCCAAGTATTTGCAATGAAGGTAGAGAATAGAAATCACTGCCAATAGAAATAATTTCATTTGTATTGCCCAACCCCACACTTGTTAGACAAGGGCAGCAAAAGATTAGTAAAATACAAATATTTAATTATTCACAAGCCATCCAGACCTGTGATGTTTTCCTTAAGGTGTGAACAGCTGGCTACAAAATTTAGACCAGATGTTGCTCTTAAAATGAGCACTGATTTATAAACATGCAGTTTCACCATGACCAAGACAGCTACAAAACTGTACGGCACTATGCATCTATTTATAGGAGATATTTCTGATGGTGGAGAAAAGTGAAACATCTGGTTCAAGATGATTATGAAACAGACAAATCTCATCACATAATAACTACAGAGCATAACTTTCCAAGAGCACAAACTGATGTGCAAAAAGGACCCCAAAATTCTGCAGAAAGGTACTCGCACATGTATTAAGCAGCGTTATCATAAAGATGGCGTGTAGAGTGACCATTAGAAGGCCAACATAATTTTTTTTAGGATGTTGACTTTGATATCTCATTATATAGAGAATAACTCCAGTCTGCAGATTCACTGGGAGGGTTGCATCACTGCCTAGTACTAAAAACAAGCACGGATTGTTTTAAAACGAGTAAGCGTTCACATATTCAAAATGAAGGGGGTTTTGTTCTCCCTCATCTACAAAAATCTTCGGAGACAGCCAGAAATTTTCAACATGGATGCAACCGCTAGTAAGAGCTTGGCCTAAAAAACTTATTTCTTGATGGCTGAGATGTTCTAATGTTCACTTGTGCTGTCACAGAGAAATAAAGCACATTTTAGAAGTAGGGAAGAATCTGAACAGGACTATATGAAAAGTCGGCAAGTATTTCCATTTGAGAAACATGTTGCTTGCCCAGTGTTTCTAGGCAAGAATTCTGTCAGATCAGTAGTTTCCCTGGTTCAATACCTCATCTTATAATATATAGTATGAGCTGTGCCAATACAGTATATTTTTTTAAAAGCTACAGTTTCTTCCCGAAGCTTGGATGCTTACAACAGCATATCTGGCTGTTGTATGTTATAGGCAAAGATGAAAGTTTTCACCTTTTAAAGAAATCAGACTCAAAAAAAGAATAACTTCAAGGAGATTAGAGAGCATGTTCTCCTGTGAGCCACACCCAGTCCCACCTTTCCCAGTCTCTGTTTAGGCAACACAATGATCTGACTTTTGAGACACTGTGGGGATATAATTGTACACAAACTTGAAAAGGAGGTTTAAACTGTTCTTCTTGGACAAATAGTTTCAGTTCAAATTTATCGCTAGGAACAGTCAGATTCAGCAGCATCTGTATTGTCAGGCAAGCTGAGACAAGGCAAGCTTTTCTGCTGGGAATTGCACAACAGGCCCGTGTGGGTTTCTCTGAGAACAGGTCAGGAACGCAGCCATCAGGATCTGCTTAAAAACTGTCAGCCCCACCATTTGGGCAGGATGATAGTCCAGAGAATCTCCTATGTGCCAGACAGAAGGTGTGAAAGTGAAAGAACAATTTGTAGGTCATCATTCCATCATCAACTTCAAAGCCATCCAGCAACTCTGTAAGGTTGCTTGAGTCAATTAATTCGTAAACTTACATCATCCATCTGAACCATAAAAGCAGATTTTCTGTCCTGAGACTGTTGAACTTTTAAGATACTGATATTTGTACCAGTAAATCACTTATTTAAATCTCTACTGCTCATCAGCCTTTATGAGCAATACAAGATCTTCACAGAAATGAGTTGATGATGATGTTCTTGGCACTATGAACTGAAGCCAATGATAAATCACATTTATCACATGTATGAGACAGGAGCATTTAGATATGCACTCCACCTCAGTCTGTCCATGCAGCAGCTTAGGTTTAACTTATTTTTTTCTTTTTTGCTGAGGATTTTCAACAAGACATTTAAGGAAATATTAACAGCCTATCACAAGCCTATAAAATTGCTATGTCTCTTACACACGTATTTTGAAAGATGTTTCATCTTTCTTACAAATCCCAAGCAAACAAGTAACACCAGCTCAACTTTTCAGCTGTATCAAATAATTCCTAAGAAAAAAATCAAACATGATAACTCCCAAAGAAAACTACTTCAATCATGTTACACTGCATTTCTAACAAGTATAGAGGCAGAAGAACTATCTGCAGTACTAAAATTACAGATGGATGAACAAAGTGTTCCATTTGTAGAGAACAGATTCCACATAAAGAAACCAGTTTTCAAACCTCAACACAACCAGAATATAAAGGGGAAAAATTTGCTCAAAGAACTGCAGTGAAGTAAAGTAATCTAAAGGGCAAATCCTTCCTTTGCCGTGTAATAAATGTAACGTACCTTCAGAGACTGGATACAAGCATCCTTAAAATCTTTCCCTAAGTTAAGGCTAACTAGAAGTGTTAACAGCTAACCCAGACCCCAATTCCTGAGCAGGGGAAATGGTAATGTCTAAGAAGTGGGGAACCATGGTACTGCCAAAAGCGATCCCTCACTGCCACACCGGGGAGCGTGCACGTGTGCGACTCAGACACTGAGGTGACCTATGGAACCCAACCAGCTCAGGATGCTGCAGGGTGAGGGGGTACACAGCACGCAGCTGAAGTCTCCAAAGTTCACTGAAGCTATTATAACAATTTCTGATCTCTCACTCAAATAACCCCTTTAGCCGCAAAAAAGTTACCGATGTCCAGGAGGTCGGTGTGTGTTGTGTGAAAGAGGAGAGGAATGTGATGTGCACCAGCACATGGCCTGAGAACACCCAAATTAATGAGTCTGGAACTTGCTGCTATCTGACAGTTCTGGGTGTCACCACGCAGTGCTGCTCTGTCACACGTGCATAGGTACCTCACACTCTCTTGCCATCCACACAACCAAAATATTTTACAAAATCCACGTGAAGCTGAAGTGCTACCAAACAACTGAATAAATCAGAGACAGAGGTGGACTGGCCATGTAATGCTTTCAGCATCTAAGCTGCCAGCTGACACGGAACTACAACAATCTCCCCCCCAGAAAGCTAATTCTATGCATTTCTCATGTTTGCCATCCTCTACATCAGTCAGGCAGCACCATTTGCAATAATTAGTAAAAACTGTCATGATGACACATAACAAGATTTACTTGTTGCAGTTAAAACTTCAGATTCCCCCGAAGTTTTTTGTAATTCCAGGTATTTTCTTTTTTTAAAACAAATATTTTCATTACATATGCTTACAAAAATCAGACAGTAAAAACTTACTAACAGAATGAGGGTAAAATGTGGTTTTGCATGAGATCATATACTACAAAACGTAAGGGGTTTTTTTTATGAATAACCTGGAACAGTCAACAGTATGACACAAACCAAAGTACAAGTAACAGACATGATCTAAACAGAATTTGACTGGAACATGTTTATTTAATTCTCGAAATTTCAGCTTATGCTTAAAATCAGTCAGCCCTCACCTCATACAAATATTTCAAAACAGGTGAGTGAAACCCAGTGGGAGGGGACTGATCATTTTAATAATAGACAACAAATTGACTACAGCTAAAATTTTTTCAAGCTCTGACTACTTAAACAGAGTAGTATGTTCTTTTTATTTTTGGGAGAGTGGGGGGAAGGGAGCAGGGGGACCTCTGGGAAGAATGCTAACCTTATGAATTCTTCCTCTGGAATTTTAATTGGTAAATCTATAAGTAAAAACGTACCCAGCTGCAGGGAGCTGCTCCCCAGCCCCACCACAACCACAGAATCTCAGAGCCGTGTGCTCAAGCCTGAAAACAGAACATTTCCCGCAGATGGTGCCCAGCCACACCTGAGCTGAGGAGGAGACTCCGACAGCAGAAGTTGGATTACGCTCTTCCCGACTTGTGAAGCCAGAGTGCCTCTGGAAGACACGCTTATCTCAACATCTATTCTTTTTATTGCTTCTCTTATTAGACATTTCCTACTCGTTTTTCCAATAAATTTAGCTACACAACAACCTTGAGTTCTATTTTTATATACAGCATTGTTCAAAGAGCTTCCGAAAATTGTATTAGGAAAGAGAGAAAGGCCTTTGAACAATTAAGACAAGCTTCATAACAGAAATGTAATCTCAACACGAGCTAGTTTCTTTTTTCCCCTTTTTGGAAAAATCTTCACATGGGGATCTGAGACAGATGAAAGCCAGATCTAAAAGTCAGAAACAGCGTTTTATGCATCAGAACCAACAGAGAAGACCATGCTCTGCATGACACCTTTTAACCTGTAACCAAACATCTTTCCAAGAGCATATTGAATAACTTACAGCTCAAAAAGAAAGTAAAAATAAAGCTCACAAAGTTTAACAGCAGATTTGAAACACACGTTACAATTTCCACATAATAGATCCATTCTTTACTTATTGACCAACACGCAAGGTCTATGGCGTATTACAGGCACTACTGTTTCCCATCTGACTTGCAGGCAGTTTTCAATGTAGCAATTAATGTACCGTATTTAAATATTATTGAAAGAAGCGTTTTTATATGCACTTACACGGTAACTGGGTTTCTAGGCTCACACTATATTCGGAAGTCTTGTAAAAACCAACAATATTCGGAAGCCTTGTAAAAACCGACATTCTGAATATCTCTATATATTTATAGATCACTATATTTCTGCCTTGAAGAGAACTGTGCTTCTGAAGTACATTACTTTTTTTTTTCTAAACACTGGCAGGATATTAAGTAACAGGCACGTGGGAAGTTATATCTAGTTTTAACACGCAGAACGCAAGCGATCTCGCTTAGCTCGTGATTTAAAGTCACTTCAGTTTCCACACACGAAAAAACAATGGCAAAGCAAACTTCCAGCGCCTGCAGCCCCAGCCTCCCCCTTCGGCCGGACCCCGCACACCGGGGACCCTCCTTTCGCCCACCACCACCCACACCTGAACGCCGCGCTCCAGCTCCCACCCCCGGGGAAGGAGAAAGGAGTTTCCCCGCGACAGGGAAGTCGCAGACACACGTGCTAGGGGTACTTTTATCCAGACGGGGTTCCGAGAAACCTCCCAGGAACTTCCCCCTCGGCGAGAAGAGGAGGGGGGAGCAGGCGGCAGCCGCGGCGCTCCCCCCCGCGCCCCACAGGTGCGCCCCTTCCTTCCCCAGCGCCGCGCACGGGGCAGAGCGCGGCTCCGCGGGCCGGGCGCTCCCGCGGGCTGCGCTCCGCACTCACCCGAGCCCAGCGGCGCTTCCCGCTGACAGGCGGCTCCCGGGAGCCCCG